>ML685755.1:53131070-53144482 GCA_007922175.1 Pelusios castaneus
AAAGAAAGAAAGAAAGAAAGAAAGAAAGAAAGAAAGAAAGAAAGAAACTAATTGCAGCATGGGGCAATATTTCATATGAAAATTATATTCACAAGTAATGACAAATACAACTGAACATGAAGAACAATCTTGTCTCGGGCTTCTTAACAGATAATGACTTCAAGGTCATTCCATTAGTGATCACTGCAGCTTTTAAATGAAACACATATAACCCTGATCCAATTAATGAAAGTATCCTACATTTCTTATACATGCTAATGTTGAATGAATGTTTAAACCTTGGTCATTCACCAGTGCACGAACTATAAGTCAAAATCAGAGAAGCACAACAACATTACTGAGCGAAAAAGGGCTTGAACATCTTTTACTTGATTGACTGATACAATTTTATCTTACATTTTGCCCCTGTATTACAAGAAGATGATGATTTTCTTGTTAAGAGCCAAAAACACTTTTTTTTAAGTTCACATTTTTAATAGCGTCAAAAACATTTTTCTCTCCTTTTCTTTTGGTTCATTTCTTCCTTCTTTCTTTGTATGTTCCCTCTACTTCCTCCTCTTTATTTTTCCTTTTCTTCATCTATATATTTTTTCTCCTTTCTCTCCCTGTGACTACTTTCTCTTCTGGCCCGTTTTCCTCCTCCTTCCTCCTGTTTTCTCCTTATTACAACCCATCCTTTGCATTCTATCCTTTCTCTTATACCTTTCCTATTTGACCCTCTCCATATTAGTCTTCCTCATTCTGTTGCTCCATGTCATGTACAAGTTGAGCAGAATTCCAAAGTGAAATTGACAAGGAGTAAAATTTTCAAGGATATGTAAGTCGTATAGAAGCCTAAGCAACATTTTCAAAGATGGGCACTGAATAGTTTAAGTCTACTGAAACCCAATGGGATTTAGACTCCTTTTAAAAATGGAATTTAGCTGATGTTAGAATTTTACTCATGATCTTTAAAATAGTATATAGCGGCTTTACAGACTCAGGCATCAAGGCAAATATTGTCCACTTCATTTTCTGCTCTGCTCCCAAAAGTTCCATAGAATTCAGTGAAAAATAAACCAAACTTAAGTACTAAACAGAATGCCATTCATGCGATAGAATTCACAGGTTAGTTAAAAAACTGTCCAGAAAGGGGATTATTCTCTCTTATTGTCTTTAAGATTGCTGCATCACGGAGCCAGAAACACAGACTCTCTCCTTGCCACACCAGTAGGGCATTTTCTGACACATATCCGCCAAAAGTTTGCAATGTCTGACCATCACTGTACTCTTGAAAGTGGGCTATCAATTCTGCTCCCCTCTCTGTGAGATGTGCAACTCTAATTCTAAGGGGAAGTCCACAATGATCGCTGCAAATTCACCATGTCAGCTCAATCCAGATGGATTGAGCTGGACAGTGAAGACCTGGGGAAGCTGGCCTGGTAAGCCAGCCATGAAAAAATAGCATTGACTCAAAGGGAGGGCATTTCCCTTCACCTCATTGAAGTGGTGCCCTCCCAGTAAGGAAGTGTCAGGCAATCGAAAGGAGATGCAAAGTTATTTCATGCAGCTTGCATGACTCCTTTCAACTGCCACCAAAAAATGCCTGTTGAACCAGCCCCAGAGGTGGGGTAGGCCAGCCCTGTTCACTCTGCTCTGGGTGCAGGGCCAGGGCCAGGGCCAAGGCCACGGCCGCCTGGCACATGGTACAGTCTCCAGTGCAGCCCTCCAGGTCCACGCTGGCCCAGGGCCCCACCCACCCAGCACCAGCAGGGCAGGGGCCCTCTCGCTCCCAGCGCTGGGGGTAGCTGAGCAGGGTGGCAGGACGGGGGGCAAATTTGCAGGAGCCATAGGAGCTGTGAGGGTGGCCCCCCCTTCAGGCTGGGGCCAGGGGTTTCAGCCTCTATTGCCTCTGCATTAATCTGGTCCTGACCAGGCCTAAATCACCCAAGTTGGAATGGATCAGCATCATTAGAACCTTGTCGTTTTTACAATAACCCCTAGTGAAAAAATAACTTTAAATTAAGACTTCTAGTATGAATTCAGCTTTAGAGATAGATCAATGAATATCAGCAAAGCAAGGCTCATTTTGATCCAAGTTAAGATATCTTAATTCAGTTGCCCCCATTGCTTTCAGCATCACTGAAATATTTCTCTCTCTGCCTCAATGAATAGATTTAATTCCCCTAAACATTTGGAGTCAATTATACTACCTCAAATTATGTTTTGCGCATAATCTTCAGAAGAGGATAGACGATGCTAAGTTATTAAACTAATAATGATCCCTGAGAGCAGTGTCCAACATAGCATCTGTGGTACAAGCCATCCAAGCCAAAAAATTGCACTCTGAAGGTAGAAATAGGCCCTACCCCATTTTCTCTGTCCTGCTTCCACATTCTCTTCCTCTTCTTTTTCCTTCCAGAAGCAAGACCAGTACCAATAAATAATATCATGCTACCACTTTGCATTATAAATATCTGCTATCCTGAACACAGTGACTAACAAAGGCTTCTTTTTCACAGAATATGTGGCGCCACAGTTCTCAGCCTTTTGCTTCCAGGAGTAATGCCCACTTGAATTAACAAGCAGTTTCGTAAGATGGCAAAATCAAGATCCGTGCTTCCCAAGATGACAGAGACACCACCACCGATCCTGCATGAAACAGGCTCGTGCCTTGTCTCTCTTTGTGCCCCTTATGTAGAAATCTGCATGTCAAGACAGTGACAAATCACAGTACTTGTTAAAGCAGCAGGACCATCAGGTCCAATCTACCTCACTGCAAGAGGCAAAGGCCTTTTGAAGAATGCATTTCCTGCCGTGGTAGGATCTGCATCCATTTCATCCTCGCTCTGTGAGTGAAGCTTCCATTGCCAAGGCAGCTCAGCATAGCATGGCCCTCTTGTTCATTTCGCTGTTTTGCAGCCTGTTGATTTGGATTCAGAACTTACCACCAGGTTTAATATGGCTTGTCTTCAGAATTGGACAGATTGGTTACATAATAACATCTCATGTGTGCATTTCTACTCCAGGCATGAAAATCAGAACACCAACCATCAAGTGTCACTTTTTTAAACATGGTAATGATAGGTGTCTATGTACTCTCATAATTCCTGACACAGTGTATGCATGATTCAGGGATTAAGCATTAATCAATACAGGAAATTCATAAATTCAAGGTAAAACCATTTTCTCTAACCACTTTAAATATTTCTTCTCAGCAACCTCTCTTTTGCATAAAGAACCTGTCTATTGATGAAATCTCCAGACTAGCTCCTCTATTTAACGTATTAAAAAGTCAAGAAATACAGAGAACAGACTATAATTGTTCAGACAACTGGTCAAATTCCTAACAGTAATGTTAAATAACATTAACATCTAGCAAAATGGCAAAAGTTCTAAAAGTAAGTGTTGAGAAAAGAACAGAGATGATAGCTATAAAGAAATATATTGGAAACAAAAGTTCCCCAAAGTGAATAAAAATATTTGTATTTCTATTATACTTCTAGGGTGTGTTAAGGTATATTTTGAGGGTGATTGTAATAAGAGAACAAATATTTCTTTTTCCCAAATCGGGCAACTGAAGATGGAAATGTAACAACAATAATTCTCAAGTAAAACACAGATCACCTAGTTTAAGGATTATTTTCAAAAGACCAACATCTTCTGAAAGTTCTATGTTTCTGGCAAAGAGTAAGTTGCCCTAAAATAAAACGCTACTTAAAAAGATTGTTCGGCCTATTTAATTTTGCCTAACTACAGCTGCTTCCTCAATATAACCTGACATTTTTATGGCTGTATTAAGCAATGATTGGTCAGCACAAGGATTCTGCACATGTTGCAAGGGGATACGCAGTCAACGAATTCCTGTACAAAACGCCGATGGGGAAAGATCTAGGAAAGTATACAGGAAAACGTTTTTTCTTTAAAACGCAATTAGGCTTATGGGAAATCTTATAGTACAAAAAAAATCCGTTCCAGCGGAAGTTTTACTGTATATCCAAAACATCTTTTTCTATTCTCTGAACTCATTTCAACAGAAATTGAGATTATCTGGTAATTGATCTATCCTACACCTATTGTTTCCAACTTAATCAAAGGGAAGTATGAGATTTATAGTTTGAAAGAAAAATAAAGATTCTCTTTTAGCCCTACATAGATACGATGTATTTTTCTTAAGTGAAAGCACTTCATTTAGGAATTTAAAGTACCTAGGCCTTGATCCAGGAAACAGTTGTGCATGTACTTCACTTTGCACATGTGACATAATACACGCGTTAACGTCACACAAGCATGGTTTTACAGGAATACATTGTAATAAGATCAATTTTTTAAAATTAATCATTCTCCTGGGTCTTTTGAAAAGTGTCTCCACACCTTGTATTCACCTCTGAAGTAATACAGTAATTACCTCAGTTACCACATTAAGCAACACTCCTCTGGCAAATATATTCACGCCTTACGTTTTTACATCCTTATTATATTTCTGTTACAACTGAATGATGCCTCAATAAGAATCAAGGTGTAACCCTCAAAAAAATAAGCTTTTCATTATTTCAGAACTACAGTGCATAGCAGAACACAGAGATGTAATGATAGGCAGTGTGTGGATAGTGCAGCTCCATCTTATGTTTCTAATTACAAAAATGTAATTTAGTAACATGAAAACCCACACGTTATTGGGTTATAAGTTGCAGCACAGTGGAGAAGACATTTACCTTTGAATACTAATGTTGGAGATTAGAGCCAGATAAACCCGGTAAATTGGTTTGGTGGGCGCATCTCTATAACAAATACAGCTCAGCTGCAGTTTCAAACTGCCATTCTATCCATCAAAATTAGTCGGTTACCTTTCCAAGAAACAGTATTAAGAAATCTTAAATGTTCTCCTCTTCCTGTTATGGAATGATTAGGAGAGGAATTGCATATATAATAATGATAAGTTATGCTAGGAGCAACTCCTGTTTAAAGTCACTAGCGTAACTACAGACATCATTTTCTGATGACTTTTTCCATGTACACTTCAGCGTAATACATAATTCTCAGACTGTTCATACTTTTTCTTTTAGGGGCTTGATAGCTGAATCAAAAATTAATATACTACTACATTTGAGACACAGTATTGTCTAGAGGATATGACAAATTGACCAGCTATTAGGAACCCTGGGCTTAATTCCCAGTTCTACCAATCAAACAAGGAGTCCTGTGGCACTTCTAAAGACCAACAAATAAAAATAAAAGTGCCACAGGACTCCTTGTTTGTTTGGCTGACCTAGACTAACACGGCCACCCCTTTGGAACAGTTCTGCCAATGACCTCCTGGGTGGTTCTTCGTTTCATAGGCACTGTAGTTCTGAAATAATGGAAAATGCCTCTTTCCTTTCCTGTGTCTTTTTCTGTATAGATTGTAAACGCTTTGGAGCAAGGGCTGTTTATGACTGGGTGTTTGCATGGTTCCTACTACCACAAGGCTCTGATCTCGGTTGGGTTCTCTAGGTACTACAGAAATACAAGAACGTAAAAAAAAATATGATTTTTTAAGGTCTTGAGATCTTTGCTTTAAATGTTAGTGTGCAATCCACATAGGTTACACGTGGTGTTAAGTTCCCTGCACAGTCTAGTGTTCTGTCTTCATGTGTGCTGTAACAGGAGAAAATGTCTTTATGTGAGACAGACAGTGATCTTTCCAACTAAAATAATATATTCATCAGAACACATTTCCAAATGAACCACACGAGTTTGTTCTTTTCCACTCTACTATGGCGACTGATTCGTTGATGAAGAAAACAAATAAAACTTCCTGCACTATTAAAAATAGATCATATTAAAAGAGTAATGCTTTGCAATTCAATATGCTTTTCAATGAGAAGTTCTCAAAGCACTTAATGAATATTTATTAATCCCTGCATAAGATCCCTGTGAGATGGGTAAGTGGTGAGGATAAAGGCTCTGACTTTCAGAAGTGCTGGGCGTCCATCATTCCAAGTAATGTCAATAGGAGTGGTTAGTTTCAGAGTCTCCACTATTCGTATTGATTACTTGTATTTTGGTAGCACTTCGAATGCTCACTGAGTTAGGCGCTGCACAATATACAGTAAGAGCCAGTCTCTGACCAGAAATAGCTTGCATTGCACCCCAACGCTGCAATGTGCTGCACCTTAGTAGAGTACCACTGAAGTCAACGGGGGCTGGATTTGGGCAGATCCATATGCAAGATGTAGTCCTCATTAGAGACAACAAGGGGGTATTGGCATCTCCATTTTAAAGGGGAAGCCTGAGTGACAGAGCAATTACGTGATTAGCTTGGGGACTGTGGAATCAGGTACAGACCTCTGTAGGCCTAAAGTGTCTTTCTGAAACCCGATACCGGCTTGCTTGCTGCTTCTACAGGACAAACAGTTCCAAAAATCAGGGACCAAGCTTTCCAACTCACGTGTCTAAAGTCAAGCGTTAAACACAAAGCCTGATTTTTATTTAGACAACGAAACATGGATGTAGGTGCCTAACATTAATACTCCAAGAGAGAAAATTTTGCCCCAGGTATATAGAAGACTCCCAACATTTTCATGAGGAAAATTATTTCTTAACTATCAAAAGTTTTAAAATCACAAAAGGTCTCCCATCTTGTGTCTTTAATGCACTCCTATTAGGGAGAGGCTAATATTTACAAATGTGTAAACACATTTTGTACTAGCTGCTAAGCAATGTTCCTCCTCTTTCCTTCTCCAGTCACTTGGGATAGGGGTGGGAACACAGAAGAAGGGAATCAGAAAATGAGAATATTGGAGGAAAAATTCATGAAGTAAGTAAAAGTGAACTGGTCATAACTATTTTTAGGAGAGTAAATGGGCACATAATTCTTGCAGGATATACCAAGACATCAATTGTTTTATATTACAATAGTAACACTCTGCATCTCTAACACAACCGAGAGAACAAAATAAGTCAGATATCACAGTCCTAACATTGACAACATTCTGGCTATGGGAATATACTTGGAAATCTAAAAAATAACTTTCCCAACTTCATACACTTGCACTCTTTTTTCTTCTTTTCCTTTCCTTTCTTAGCAGATGCTGCACCATTTTGTGCCCAGAGATGAAACTAAAGATGACTGAACTATGACTCTATTCTGCCAACTATAGCCCATTTTTCCTGGTCTGTTCCTGTACTGGATATCTTAACACCGTCTCTCTTCACAAACGAGGGACCTTGTGGAAGTGACAGAATGATGAAACAAACTTGAAGAATCAAAGAGCAGACTGGTCATGAAGAATCACTGACTGACTTACTTTCGGCATTCTATTTAATTTCCACAGAGTGCTAGTTACACATCATAAGACCTTTTCCAAAAGCAGTAACTGACGCAAGAGAAAAACCTATCCCCTGTTGAAATCTAACCCTATTCAGCCACTAAAATTACACCTCATTTATGGATTATCCCTACAAAAAAAAAAGTATTTACCTGAAATAAGATTGCCGTCTCTGACACATATTAAACAACAAAGTTTTTGTCGCTAATTCAGATTGCAAAGCCAAGCAATCAAAAATTAGGAAATGGCAAAACTCAAGTTACCCGTGTAACCTTAATTCTGCCTTCTCTCCCATATATAAATTTGATATGGTGTTTAATTACATGATCAAAGGCTATTTTTCCCTCAAAGGAAAACTCTTTCATTCTGTGCACAGGACAGGGAAAAGTAGGAAGCTGTTCAACATTTATTTTTTATCCTCAAAATGTAACTCTATACTAAATTTAACGCACATCATCAAAACTCTGCACTGAACACAGAACTACTAACATCCTCGTCAGCTTATTCTATGGTTCTTATCCTCAGTACCTAACACCTCATATATATTAATGAACTTATCTTTTCAAGTCTCCTGTGAGATAGGAAAGTTTTATTAGAGTAAACATTTTTTTTAAGTTCAAATAAACTTTTGACAACATAACCGTAGATTTCTACAGAACACGTGCTTTGATTGCAGCTAAATGTTAACAGAAAGGCAAAATTAATTTGAGATTAAAATGCAGAAGAAAACACACTAAAAAAATATTCCAGCAAATTACTGCTTCCTCTGTTTTATTTTATGACTCATATCATGTTCCACTTCCTCAGATTCTTTTGCATGAAGTAAGCTAAGCACCACCCGACAGCCATTAGAGAGTTAACTAATATTTCCAAGAGTTGGCAAATGTTCAGTCAAAAACCTGGCCAAATGCCTGTTGTTTACTGAAGCTAGGGAAGAAGCATCTGCAATATTACGAAAAACATATTGTAAAAGGCAACACATGCAAATTAAACCTCTTGAGCTATGAGGAAATTGCTGGGAAAATTTATAACTCATTTAATAAAGCTTGAAGTAAATACATAGCCTTGGCTCCCAGGGAAAACAAAGTATTTCCCATGATTCCCTTTTCCAATATGATCCTCAACCCAGACGGCCACAATACCGAGTACAAAAGGAACTCGAATGAAACGAAACCCCCTCCTTGTGCTTATCAACATGGACACATATGTCCCAGTTGTAAATAATTTAAAGCATGTCAGACGAATGTTGATGATCCATGTGTCTTAATCACTATTATGCTCTGTGTGTGTGCGCATGCGCGCACGTGCGCGTAAACAAACGAACAGGAATGCAAGCTCCTCCTTTCATTCAGCAAACCCTTACCAATTTTTGCTCTGAATTCAACCCCAATTTTGTAGCTCTTGAGAAAGGGAGAGTTAATTATACACATCTGCAAGGTCTCTGGAGATTGCATTTTTTGCAGTTCCAGACAGAGACCCCAGCAAGTGACATAAGGAGAGGGGATGCAGAGTATGGTAAGATTTTCCTAAAGGCATAAACCCTTCAACATGGGACATGTAAAATTCTGTCCTCCATTCAACAGGTGTGTGTGCTACTAACAGCAAGATATGGTCTTAGATTTATTATCCAGACTCACAACATGTTGTTTCGGTTTATCCAGTGACCTGTAACTGGGAATCAGGGCTGCAGCCGCAGTACTCCAGGAAGCTCTGGGAGACTGTATTGAAGGGAGACATGCCAACTGCTGGACGCTTAGTCCCCCAAGACATTCAGTGAGGTCCTTTGGCTATTGTAGAGGCGTCTCCATCTTCTTTACTCTCTATTTGTGGTTGCTAAGGCTCAAATTGAATCATGGATGCAGCAATTCCTGTGCTCTGGGGCTTCCAAAGGGTATGCATGGAAGGGAGGTTTGTTGTGCCCTTCTTATTACTTTCTTTGCATACATCCACCATGGCCTGACACAATCTGACCCAGCATCTCTCATATGAACTTTTCCTTATTTTCTGAGAAGAAATCACAGTGGTATCATATTCTGGTGGTGCCAAGAAGCTGCTATTGTGTACCAGGGCCATATTGAGCCAGGCCCTGTACCACCTCAGAACAAAAAGACAGGCTCGACCTCAAAGAGTCTAGGTATAAAAGGAGAAACAACAAATGAATACAACAGATGCAGAGAGCATAAGGAAACAATGAGATATTACTGGTCAGCACACATAGCAGGCACTGCACACCGGCTGCCTTAGCATTGTCAAGTTTTATTTATCTACAATCTCAGCATCTGCTAACTGCTGGTAAAGGTTGCCTCTCCATGATTACTTCGTATAAACAAAAAACCTAAAAGGAGCTCCCTAGCGGTCAAGTTCACACAACATTTCTCCTCTGTTTACTAGAAAATAAGACATGGTAAATTTCATATAAAGAACTGATTTGAGAATCTCTTTTCTTGGTATTTCCCACCACTCTTCTGTACAGAACTTGTGCTGAACTGAAAAACTCAATAACATATTTTTGAAAATTATGTTTTATTTACTCATGATGTAATTGATGTGTGTATTACTCACTTTCTGAGAACTGATAAAGATCTTCCAAGGAAAACATGACTCATTCTTTTTCCTATTGATATTAGCTCCAGCTTGTCATTTAAGCCCTGAGGTTTGATGGGAAATTAGTCATTTGAATACAGAGCGAGAGAGACTTGAAGAACGGTAAAATGTTAGGCTTTAATGAGTGGCAAAAATCTAACCACTGAATTCAGTCTAAATAAGAAAATTACTTACTGTGGAAATCTCTACATCTTACACAAACATACACATTTTACTATATAGATTATGACTGAGCTGTGTAAACATTGCAGTGATTTCCTAACTACTTACTGTCCATATAGAAATAAGAGTACAAAATGATTGTTTTAGACAATGTTCAATGCCCTTTATACATTTCGCCATCAATCACAATCTTCGGAATTCAGTGACTGACATCAAGAGGAGAAATGCAGAGTGCGAGTGAAATGGCAGAGCTTTCATGGCTGCCTCAAAAATTACTCAGAGAAAAAAAGAGATTTTAAAAAAAAACCAACCCCACACCAACAGAGAGCAGTGATGCCCATCAGCAGTGGTGTCGGGGTTCCTAAAAGCTGGAAGGGGGGAGAGTTGTCCAAACTTTAGCTCCAAGTCCTCTTATTTAATGTATATATGTAATGGCTGTTTGGAATGAGGTTTCATCTTTTGAAACCCACAGTTATAGCAGCAGTAGCACAGTGGCAAACCTAGGGCTTGATTTTGCAGATTAGCGATGGTCTTCTACTAAGCTGCCTTCAAGTCCCACTGCGTCCAAAAGGAGTTGTGGATGCACCATAGTTAGCAGGAAAAGGCCATTGTTTCTATATACGCACATAATGTAGGGCAAATCTGTTGCACTTGGTTATTAAAAATTCAAATTGAAAGCTCAGTTGATTCAGATATTTCAAATTTGTGCCCTTCTGACTTAATAAGGTTTCCGTTCCCCAGGTTCTCTTCTAGCAGGAAAAGCTTCACAAAACACGAATGATCTTTTAAGTTCAATACATTATTGCCCAATTTGCTGCTCTTTTGTTCATGTGAACTGTAATATCATACTCTTGTCTTTCTTGACGTGTATAGCACTATTTTCATGTAGCAAGAACATTTGATTGGTTTTTTTCCCCTGGCATTTCACCTTCCATACAATAATAACTTCTAAAAATGTCATTTCCCATCAACTTTAAATCAACTAAGATTTCCTATATAACAAGATTGCATTTCCGTGACTCCTTTCATCGCAACCCTTTGCACGTTTTACTGATTGCACTAGACATATGTATGCAAAGTGGCATTTTAAGGTACATCTACATCCATCACAATCACTTTGTCCACCACTGAACCGCAGGCTGCAGCCACCTGAAAGGTGAAACGCACCGAGCCTTTAACAGGACACAAAGTTCCCCAACAGTTTAGAACGGGAAATCTATCTCCAACTGAATTTACAACTGAACTGCCAAGGCCACTTGGCATGTGTCCTCCTCTGACCCCCACAAACTCTCATCAGTCTTCCATCCAAATACTGGGCAGGATGTTATCAAAATGAAGTGCATGCATACATTTATACATAAGTACGTATAAGAATAAACTACTTTAAAAAACAAGATCACTAATATTTTAAAGGAGGCAGTGTTGCCTACTAGCTAGAGCACTAGATTCTGTTCCCAACTCTGCCACAGACTTGCTGAGTGACTACCTTGCTGTGCCTCAGTTTCCCCATCAGTAAAAAGTGCACGACATGAACCTTTGTAAAGCATTTTGAGATTTACTGATGAAAAGTGCTATATTAAATCTAGGGTTGGTTATTTTTTTTCCCCCTAGGAATTGTTATTGTTGGTTTACAGGTATATTTTAACGTCACATGAGAAAAACAAGTTGCGGACTTCATCCACAGGTCAAGCACATCTCAACGAGGAATTCAATTATTAAGATTAAGCCACTGAAAGTCAGACACGGAAATTCTTTTTTAATATCATGTAGGAAAGTTGGACATAATAAATCCTAAGTAAGTCCCAGTTCAAGTATTTTCCACAGAAGCCTAGGATAGAGACATACACACGGCTAGATCAGGAAGCCCCTTCACAGCATGTAAAATGCTCTTTTTGTTAGAGCCACAAACTTCTACTAGATTGTTGATTGATGTAACACTTGGATTAGAAATACACTGCATGAAATACAGTTTCCAGAGAGGAAAGGGAAGTTCTTGATGAGACTGGTGAAAGAGTGATAAAAGCTTCACTCAAGGCCTCCACTTTAGTATGAGATTGTGGGAAACTTTCATTTACACAGCCCAACAAAGTCCATTAGCCATCAATCTACAAGCACTAAATAAACCCTTAACACCTCTTCCAAGAGACTGCAACATAATCATCTAACCAATCCTGCTAGAATTACTGACAAAAGGGCTGAGAAAGATTGGAAGAAGTTTGTAGAGAGCAGAAATTTCCTCTCAAACAGCTCAAGGTGTGTCCACAATGAAACCACACATTTTTTCCCTGTCACCACTTTTATGCACTGGAGAGAAAAAAATCCTGCTCCAAGAGAAAGAAAAATAAGACAGTGAACAAAAAATTAATGTTACACAAATTTTTTTTGTCAAGCCTTCATAATTTGGGAAGAACTATGCCATGGTACGCTATATCAGTGGGTTAGTGTACCAGTTCTAGCTGGCAGTTTGTTATCCTGAAATTATTTCCTTTGGATTTCTGTCAGTCATTTTCAAGACGCTGGGAAGGCTGTAGTCTAGTTAACAGTACATATCCAGGCACAACATGGACAGAAAATGATAGCTGGCTGCAAAGATTTAGAGGCACTCCACCCTCTGAATACCCGCAGAGGGTTTGTTTATTTGGGAGAGTGGGTGTGGTTAGGAAAAGAGCTAAAACCTACATAATGATTTTACATGCCTTGATTTTGGGATGTCCAACCTGAAACACTTTAAATAGGCTTGATTTTCAGAAAGTGTCAAGCATCTCCCCTTTCAGATGTCTCAAGCTCTCTATAAATACATCAGAGGGATTAATATCAGGGAGGGAGAGGAATTATTTGAGTACAGCACCCATGTGGACACCAGAACAAATGGTTATAAACTGTCCATCAAGAAATTTAGGCTTGAAATTAGACGCAGGTTCTAACCATTAAAGGAGTAAAGTTCTGGAACAGCCTTCCAAGGGGAGTTGTGGGGGCAAAAACCACAACTGCTTTCAAAACTGAGCCTGATAAATTTATGGAGGGGATGGTATGATCAGATAGCCTATTTTGGAAATTGACTGATCTTTGGCGACAGATGATGGATATACAAGTGGCCTAAGAGGGGAGAGTACATGGGGTGGGTTCTGAGTTATTACAGAGAATTGTTTCTTGGGTAACTGGCTGTTGAGACTTGCCCACGTGCTCAGGGTTTCACTGATCGCCATATTTGGGGTCGGAAAGAAATTTTCCCCCAGGGCTGATTGGCCTGGGCTCTGGGGGTTTTTCGTCTTCCTCTGTAGCACAGGGCATGGCTCACCTACCAGTGAATTCTCTGTATCTTAAAGTCCTTAAATCATGATTTAAGGACTTTAAGAT
>ML685755.1:53144882-53147382 GCA_007922175.1 Pelusios castaneus
CCCATTCTTCAAAGCGTCTGACGAAGTGGGATTTTCTCCCACGAAAGCTCATGCGATTAATAAATCTGTTAGTCTTTAAAAGTGCCACAAGACTCTGTTGTCTTTCTACAATAGACTAACACGGCTACCCCTTTGGAATTTGACTACACATTCATAGTTTACAATGAAAGTGCCTATATTGTACAATGTGAAAACATGTGGCTGCAAATATGAAAACGATGAGTTCTCTGGTGTTTTATCAGCTCTGGCCTAGATGTAATAGAAAATATTAACAACAATATCAATATCAACAATATCAATTCAATATTAACTGATCTTTTGGGGGATGGGAGGCATACCTGAAAGAAGTATTTTCTGTTCCTAAAGAAGCAAAACATAGAAGATGCAAGATACACAGAGCATCTATAGTGCTAAAGGGATGGCATAGGAATCTAAATGTCAGGTTAGAAATATTTATTATTCTTTGTGATTTACATTCAGATTTAGGCAGGATTGTTCAAATCTTCATTCTCCTGGTTCAGTAAAGAGTGCCATTCAGTTTACTGCATGTGAGATCCTCAGACAAGACCCGAAAAACCAGATCGCTGTCTGCTCTATACAAACTTGAAAGGACAGAGGGTTTAACTTATTGTCAACATGAAAACATACACCGAGCTGTCAGTTAGTACCCGTTGTGACTCTGCTCTCTATGATGTGGATGTCTGTTCACTAGAAAATTGACTAAAATTACTAACTCATTCCATATGCCACAAAAACAGCCATTAGATGGTACTGACTTTTAGTCACTACCGAACAAAGCTCAGCAATATTAACCATTTAAAAAATAACTTTATTGCTGTTCTTTTAGAGATACACAATAAGCTTTCAGCTTTCACGATGCATCTTTATACACAATTTGTCATAACAAGAAGCAGAACTTAAACTAACTCTTTTTTTTAACACCGCTTTATTCAGAAGCTTGCATTACAAGTTTATACTTGTTATTCTGTTGCTCTATATTGTTCTCTCTCCTAAGGGAATATTCGTTCTACCAAATTCTCTCTTACACATGCTTTGTATGATAGTACACAATTAAAAAGAATGGCTGTTTCCTTTTGTAATAGCACATCTTTTCCTGTTAGATATTTTGGCAAGCATATACATAGGGAACGGTTGCAAATGTATCAGTCTGTTATTTGTCAATCCATTATGTTATGAATATTCAGTAAATGAAGCCAAATTCCTTAATCTGCATCTGTTTTCTCTGATTGATCAAAGCCACCTTTTTAGTATCGCAGATATTTTGAAAACTTATTTTCCTAGGTCCAGAGGTCAACTTCCCTCCTTTTTGGAATCAAACATGTCAAAGCAACTTCTTACCGCTTTCATCAAACTAATAGTGTCTTCCTCTACAGAAAAAATCTGGCAGAAGCCAAAAGTCATCATTCAGAGATGAGGTCAGGATGTCAAAATGTCCACACTCTGCTGTGAAGTACAGCTTGCACTGTTGGGATATCATTTGCTATATATTACGGGAGACTAGCACGAACACTGTGTCTTATGGAAAGCTAGCTTTCTGAGGTACCAATGGACACGGGTATTATCGAAGGATATCAGCAGTTACTAACTTGATCCTTTGCAGTGGCTAACATTGGCCTCATTGCAGTAATTGGCAAAAGTACACCACCACATCACAGGCAAGTTAGTGTAAAACATACCCGTGTTCTGTATAGATGCAAACGCCATTTTCAATGTGTATTTGAAGTGGGAATTTGTTGGATAGTTACTGTGTGTGTAGAAATCAATTTTATCTAGGACAGGCGGACTAGAGAATAACTGACAAGCGACGATTATTAAACGTCTATAGTGCAGCGCTAACCTAATACCCCAGAAGGATCCTAGATTGGTTATGCAGTAGAACCACTGGTGGCCACGGGTGCAGGGTGTAGTTAAGCCCATTGTTAGAGTCACATGTGGAATTGCAACAGCACTGGAAAAGGTGGAAAAAATTTCAAGAAAAAAATCCCAGTGTACGCAGGGCTTTTGTCTAAAAACTTCAGGACTTAAGTTGTTAGTTGCTATTTGGTATCTTGAAGTGGGTAGAGAACGTGGCACGTGGAAGTCTTTTTGCAATCAATTGACGATATAATGACAAGTTCCAGAGGGGGAGCCATATTAGTCTGTGTACAGCAAACACAACGAGAGTCCCATGGCACCTTAAAGACTAACAAATTTCTTCGGTCATAAGCGTTCGTGGGTTGGAGCCCACAAAAGCTTATGCCCGAAGAAATCTGTTAGCCTTTAAGGTGCCACAGGACTTTTGTTGTTTTGGACAATATAATGTTATTTAGAGATCAGAGTATCAAAAAAGTATAGGCTTCACCCCTCCATAGTATTTGACTACTGAAGAATTTCAGACACCAACAAAGCTTACATGGTACTTTTTGATGGCTGCCTCACCTATTCCTTCTATTTATTTCCAAAATATCAATTTTTTTTGAAGTATTTGTATGAGATCAGA
>ML685755.1:53152382-53199821 GCA_007922175.1 Pelusios castaneus
AGGCTACAGTAGATATTGCTTCTTAATGATAATAAACCTTATTAACATTTCATTTATTAAAACATTTACTTTGCTGATACCTTATTAACATTTCATTTATTAACATTTACTTTGATGATAATTCAATGGAAATGAGGTTTAAAATGTAACCACAGCTCAACATATAACTATTGTTTTCATAGGGATTTTTATAATATATTTATTGATATTATGGATCTACCATACAGCATGCAGATATGTATGTATTTAATACCCCTTCACAGCAGGCATCATAGTGGATGCAAGGGAGCCATTACAATGTATACTAATAATTCACATTAGGATTAAGCAACAAAAGTTGGCTGATGTTTAATATGCCCAATGAACTCAGATTGGGGGGGGGGGAAACTTGGCGCTCATGAAAATACCTTGGCATAGCTCTCAAAGTACAGAAATATTTTAAAAATCAAGTACACTCACAAATGAATTACTGTTGATCCTAAAAATAAGAATATTGAATCCAATTACTATAGTATTGCCCCAAGGCTACATAACTATATTAGTGTGGAGTAAAAAGAGGCCTATTTTACTGAGCACTATAATCAAAAGCAACCAAACTCAGAGGCAGAAACTTTGTGCTGTGCAAACAATGGGTGCAGCCATTCTTAGACACAACAAGTTGTGTTAAAGAGAAAGTTTCAACGCAAAATTGGAATCTCCCAATATTTATGAGTTTAAGTCCTCGTAAGATTATCTAAATAGTATGGCTATTGATCCATGTTTCGTAAATAGAGAGGATGGACTCTTTGAGTAGGGTTCTACCTCTTCCACGGCAACACAGGGGAAAATAAAAATTAGGACTCCTTTTTTAGGTTTAAGATTCGACAACACCAAAACCTATTATAACCTAAATTCTCACCACAGTCCTACAGGCTACAAAAAATAAATAGTCTCTTGGTCATGAAACCCATTATGGAGATTACCCAGCAAGAAAAAGGAAGTAACAGGCTGCCTTGTCCATATATTTAAATTTTATTTTCAAAACAGATATTTTCACTCTCCTCCTCTACCCCTACCCTCAATGAAGGCCTTTTGCTCCTTTTTAAGTGCTTACATTTAGGAAGTCCCAAGTACTTTTCTTTCCTTCATTAGTGAGGCTCGCAACCATTTTAATCCACAGGGAATATTTTCCTAAACTTCTGCAAGGTTGAGTGCCTTATTTTTGATGCAGGAAGCCTACCATTTAAAACCATATTTTTCATTATAAAATGAGACGGACGGCCCAGAAAACAGCCTAACTGTGTCTTTGTTCTTTTCAGTTTATAGATTTAACTTTGAAGCCATCTTCCTTTGCCCTATTCACTAAACCATAAACCTCCCAAGCTCTGTATCCTGGCCACTTTCCTCCCCGCCCCCCGAAGAAGGTCCCTCCTGGATATCCCACAAGAGAAAAATGTGCCAGGGAAGTGGGAGAGGTCAAACATGAGCATAGCTATTTATTACATATACTGCAACCAGATGGAAGTAACTCATCCATCAAGGAATTCGTCACCCTCATCACATTAGCCTCTTATAAAAAGCCTCCTGCTCCTTTCTCTGATCCACATAGCTCAGCTTCCTCTCTTCTGTGCACTTTTGGAAAATGAACCCGCTCTAACCCCATTGCCTCTTTCTCCTTAAATCATTGCTACCTATCACTTCATGGTTATTTTTAAACTTTACTTTTATCAATACTCATCCTGTAGCTCTGGAAGATATGAAAAGTGTACCAGGGCAAGGAAGGGCGTTTTTGACACTTGCTCCCTCATTCATCAGCTCCTCATAGGCCCGTTGGTGACAATGAAAAGATTTCACAATACCGTGCAGCAGAAACTCATTCTCCCACTCATCCATCATGCTCAACCTAGCAGGAGTTCTACTGACCTAATCTGTAATGCCTCGGCGCTCACTGGAGATTTCTTAAAGGCACCCTTCATTGCTGTTAGTTACAAAGAATAAGCATGTACTATTAGATAAGGAGGCTAAATGATGCAAGGATTAATGCAGGATTCTTTCATCACCAACTCCTGGGTTCAAAGACTGCAGGGTAGAGTAACAAAGTCTGTTTTCAATACGAATTTTGTAGAAGATCACCCCAAAAGCAAGAGTAAGAAGTTTTTTTTACCTGCTTCCATGTGAAAATAAGGATTAAGTGTCCCAGGATGATGCACTGTCACTAATGTATCACCTTTGACAGCTCCAGGGTAACAGACGACAGTTATTTTAAAGTAAAAATAAAACACGTTAGTGTATGCTCTTCAGCAAAGGACAGTCACATAAGCCAAAGATGAACATTTTGATGGAGCATACATACTCTTTTTTTTTTTCCTAAAGGGAATAACTAACATCTGTGTGAACAGTAAAGATAAAAATGTAGGACACAATGAGAAATTTAGCACAGACTTTATAAGAAGGGAAATAAAACCGAGAGCTGGATGTATGATTTTATCACATTGACATAACCATAAAAGAACAATGACAGCACATATAGTAACTGGTAAAAACACGACGTTACTGAATAAAATGGTGATTTGGTAAGAATTCAGAGCTTATTTTGTCATTCACTGAACTGTGTTAGTATTATTTGTGATAATGCAATAGCTGAACCATTCACAGATAAGCAAACATAACAGTAGAAGATCCAAAATCAGTCTTAACGTATTCTGCATATAAAATGGTAAATATGCACAATATTTTTGTGAAAAATCACCCATCCTACAGATTTCTTAAAAAAAAAAAAAAAAATACGAAAGCTAAACTAATTCTCTAAAATATTTACAAAATTAAAATGAGGCTCAGCAGCACTCAAGGGTTAATGCGTCACTTAACAAGTAGGTGGGAGACAAGTACAGATATGTAACCACACCATTTCTTGGGGTCCCAGTAGCCCTAAACTAGAGTGGCCTGAAAAGCAGAGCTGCTATTGTGTCATGTTATTTGTAGTACAACACAGGGCCCGCAGTTGTGCAATGCACTGTAAGAAAAAAGTCCCTGATCCAAATTACTTATGCAGGGCCCAAATATATACAATTGCCAAAGGAGAAAGAGAGAGAGACACAGTCAGGAAGGAAGGGTTATTATCCACATTTCAGAGGTGAGAGACAGTGGCACAGAGAGTTTAAGCAACCTGCCCAAGATTACACACGAAATCTGAAGCAGAGACTGGACATGTTCCCAATTCACTTCTGCCTTACCCATTCTTGGCATTCAGATTTTATAGCATAACGAACATGTAATTCAGTATCCTCAGGTGTAAAGTACTACAAGACAAAGTAACACTACAGATTTGACATGCAGACAGGTGCTCAATGCTATACTAAACAAATGATAACGCGGCCCCGCTCTATGCTAGTTATCTAAATGTTAGTGCGACCGTGAGGCCACAGACAATGGAACATGGACATATATTTACACAGTATGTGCTGATCTCATCTCAGCAAGTTTTCTTTCCTCTGGATCTTAAAAAGAACAGCTCATCAGAATATCATATGGAGTTTTCAGTCCAGCATGGCTTCATACCAGCCTGGGGCATGTATTTTCTGGGGACTGTGGACATTACTTCTCAGGTTGGCACAACATATTTTAAGACTACCTGTCGTGTTTAAAACAAGTTGCATACCCAACAATAAGTCATAATTTGACCTAAATCTCTGAGATTCCCAACTAGACTATACCAAGTAGATTACAGGGAACAATTTTGAAATGACATTAAATGGACCACATAATTCAATAGGTGTCTCCCATTTGAAATTTCTGTGATTCAAGGATCATGAAATCATCATCTTACCTTCACTTCTCTCTCCCTAAAGTAAAGGCCACATCCTGCAAGATACAGGTAGTCTCAGCTCTCAAAGACACCACCCCTGAGGAAGTTTTCAATACCTTGCAGATCTGCAAATGCTCAAGAGAGCAACCCAGAAACATGTAGGAAGTAACCCATATAAATGGAACAAGCAAGGAGTCCTGTGGCACTTTTAAAGACTAACAGATTTATTTAGCGCATGGTGGGAGAAAACCCCACTTCTTCAGACACTTTGAAGATGGGAAACTTACAGAATGAGAGGAAGTTAAATGCAGGGAAATGTATGACACTGGATCAGGTCATGAGAGTCTCTGCACAAAAGAATAAATGGACACAAATCTGACATCAGAAATCACAACATTCAAAAACCAATAGGCGAACACTTTAATCTCCCTGCTAACTCCGTTGAAAACTTGTTAATAGCGGTACTCAAACAAATGAATAACAAATTGCAGCTTCAAAGAGAAACTGCAGAATTGGAACGTAGATGTAAATTTGACTCTGTTGCCTCAGGGTTAAATAGGTACTATGTTTTTTTTTCCTCATTATAACAGGTGATTTGACCTCACCTTCCTCTATATGCTATTCCCCAGTGTTTGAATCCCAACACCTATTCTGATGTTCTGTTACAGCCTGACCTGATCCTGCGTCATACATTTCCCTGCATTTAATTTCCTCCCATTCTGTAAATTCCCCATCTTCAAAGCGTCTGACGAAGTGGGATTTTCTCCCACAAAAGCTCATGCGATAAATAGATCTGTTAGTCTTTAAAAGTGCCACAGGACTCCTTGTTTGTTTTGCTGACCAAGACTAACACAGCTCCCCCTTTGGAACCATATAAATGAAGTTCATTAAGCTGAATGCATGTATTATGCAACAAATGCAGCTCTCAAAGAGCAGAAGGGGCCACCCATTTCTTCCACAGGGCGCATAATAAGAGTTTCATCCATCATCATCTTCTACAGACTGTTTTGGTGGCCACAGTGTGCCAACTCAGCAACAACACTATACCAAAGATCACCACTGAACATTGGATTTCCTCTAAGAGAAACTTTCTACATGTGTTCTGGCTGAATTGATTCACGTGGCGCTCAGTATTCTTACTAAAGCGTCCCTATTTCATTACTCACACAGACATCTCGCTTAACTGTTTGAGGTGTCCGGAACGCATAGCTGTTCTAGAACGTTTGCAGCAATCAGAATTGTTAATCATTCTTTACGTGACACTAGAGAAACAAGGGGGCTTAGAGTGGTAGAGAGAGCTTCTTTCACAGATGACAAATTTCTGGTGTGCTGTACAGAAACCACTTCCCAGGCGAACGTTAGTCAGCATATTCTGCAGTACAATAAACTAGACTAGCTTTTCCATAAGAAAAAGCATCTGTCATATTTTAACAATTCTTTACCAGGTTCCATACTCTCTCATGATGCTCAGTGCTGTGGGCTCCCACGGACATCAGTGAGATTTGAAGTCATTGAACACTTCCTAGGATCACACCCCAGGAGCAGTTACTTTTAGATATTTGCATGTTAATCACTGATCCCTGGGGAATCTCATCTGAAATGTACCTCATCGGTAATAAACAAGATGTCACACTTTAAGATGACTAGATTTCCCAGAATAGCCAGCATTGTCCCAGAGATCAGGATGCATTCTCCCTGTCCAAAATAATTAAGGCCAGGACACACCAATTTCAGGTTAGTCGTGCTTCACTCTGTGATGTCAGGACTCTGGTGCAAAGCTCCTCTGCACAAGCAGAATGAATTATCTTGTTTGTAGTGAGACACCCTACTTTCTCCCCCATTCCACTCCTCCCACCAACCTACTTCGAACTCAGTGGGGGACCCATTCAGGAACAATTTCCTTGTCCTAAGCTGATAAGTTTAATTTTTTATTAGAAAAAAGTAATATTACAGCTCAAATGATAGCTCAGATGAATGGATGGATGAAAGGAAGGCAATGCAACAAAGGCACACATTCCGACCTATAATTTGGACATCACAAATCATAATTAAAATGTAAAAACCTCAATATAATGAACACATGGCTAATTTAACATACTTCTAAAACATGCAGGCTTTTTCAGCTTCTTCTGTGATTAAAGAATATCCAAATTATTACTACCACAATAGCTTTTTTGGGGAGTTTAAAAAATATTCACCTTTTGTGATCACAAAAGGCAGTAACCTACACAGCACATGTTATTTAACATACTATGTGCTGAGGGCGGAGACCCTGTGACCTAGGACAAGCTATTACTGCTAAAGAGTCCCCAAACCCCACTGCTGTGCTTTGTGCCAGTCTATTTATTTATTTATTTTATCTCCAACTGTCCTAATTCTGCCTTAGCTTAGACTCTCTGATCCTAGCTCTTCTCTTACTGACTGTTCACTTAGAAGACTGATTGTTCACTTAGGAAAACATGTTTCTTTCCACCAGCTCCCTCCCCCCCGGCCCACCTTGTTTTTTGTAAAAATACATCTAATCCATAAATACCATAAAAACTTTGCAATCGCATGAGCTTTCTCGGGAGAAAAATCCCACTTTGTCAGATGCTTTGAAGATGGGGAACTTACAGAATGGGAGGAAATTAAATGCAGGGAAGTGTATGACACAGAATCAGGTCAGGCTGTACCAGCAAATCAGAATAGATGTTGCGATTCAAACACTGGAAACAGCATCCTCCATTCTGTAAGTTCCCCATCTTCAAAGTGTCTGACAAAGTAGGATTTTTTCCCACGGAAGCCCACGTGATAAATAAATCTGTTGGTCTTTAAAAGTGCCATAGGACTCCTTGTTTGTTTGGCTGACCTAAAGTAACATGGCTATCCCTTTGGAATTTGCAGTACTTAGTAATTTACACAGTTGTGCTCAATTACTTCATTTAATACTAACAGTAAAGAGTAAAGTTATCCTATTCAGAAAATAACCACACAAGTCACTCTCTTTTCTCCTTAGATAATATTGTGTGTGTGTGTGTAGTGCATTTCAACCTGAAATAGCACACAGAACACACATACAGCCGTGGAACAGGTTTTTGATACGTATGCCCAGGCAGGCATATTTTTCTAAATTACATCTTCAAAGTCTGAGATCTTCCAGGACCAAATGCTAAGAATCATTTCTTTCCAACGGCTTTCTTCACACAGAATCCGAAGTGATGAGGGTGGTGAACTGGAGACAGCAACTGGAAGACCTGGAGAGGATCGTAGGTTGAGCTGGGTTGAGTGAAGCCAATGGACATTCAGGGCACTCAGAAACTATAGATGTTGAGATTCAAACACTGGGAACAGCATCCTCCCATTCTGTAGGTTCCCCATCTTCAAAGCGTCTGACGAAGTGGGATTTTCTCCCACGAAAGCAAAATAACCCGGAATATGTTAAAGGAGGGATTCTGACAGTTAGGTTCACAACTTGCCCCATGACTTGCATTGGGGAAGCCAATGGAACTTGTGTGTTCAACTCCCTAGGCACTTTTGAAAATTCTGCTCCAAGATGGCAAGTTAGAATTAGGTGACTATGATAAAAGCGACACTTTGCAGAAGAAAGTTAGCGTGACACTTGAAATTTCTCTCAGTTACAACTGCTCAGTACAGATAAACCTAAGGTAAGGCATCTGAATGAAAGTTTCTCAAGTGAAAGGAGCTTTACATATCTGCATAGGATGAAAAAACAGTGATTTTCAGACCTAGTTCTCTTCAAAACTAAATACCTGAGATCCAGAGCACCGGAACATCAAAAAAATACCAGTGCCTGGTCTACACTTGAAATGCATAACCAGATGGCTATGTCAGTCGAGGATGTGGGGAGACAACACCGAACCAAGCCACCTGGCTGTGCCAGCAAAATCCACTATATAGACACAGCAACAGAAGGCTTCTGTCGGCTTAGTTAACATCATTTGGGGAGGTGTTCCTCCTAAATTTCCAAAACACTCCTGCAGGTGCACCAGGGGGCTACGTTAGCACAACTCTGGTGACACAGCAATACAAGCACAGGCACTGTAATGTAGACACGGCCTAAGTATATCCAAAGCTTTGAACAGGGTTCCTACAAATACAACAGATTTAAGGCAGCTACCAGAAAATGAGGGTTTTTGGGTCCAGGGTAATCTACTGAAAATGTTTATTAGTCAGGTATTCTCTGGATAGTCTTTTTTAATCCAGCCTGAAAAAATATATATCTGGAAAAAACTATTGCAGAATTTTTTCTTCATCACTTATCTCAAAAATGGCCCATTTGATTCATGAACATCTCTAATGTATATCATCAGTGACTGAAGGAGGTTTTTTTATATGATTTTTGACAATTTAACAAGTCCTCCTGACAAATTAAATGGTTGTGTTGACAACTTAACTGTACTGCCAATCAATATTTTCAATTACTTTCATTGTCATTCAGAAAAAATACAACACGAGGTCACACAGTGGTAAAACCAAGAAAATAAAATGATGCACGATCAGAGAGGGGAGAAAAAAAATACCTTAAAAACTTTGAGACAACACAGAATTTAAATATTCTTTGTTTTTTAGTTTTGGGGTTTGGAGGGAGGGGGTGAATTAGCTATTTGAAAACAACTTTTCTAACTTTATATCTTAGTAACATCTCTCAGAATACAATATATTTTGAATGAAATCCTCTCTATATTGCAGTACCTTCCACTCTCCCTTGCACATTTTTAGCCACTAAACCAGCCCTAGGTAAGGTGAGTTACACAATATTGCCATTCCAAAAATATAATGGTTAGCTTGAAAAATTTAAGTTATAATACTGTTAGGTCAGAACTTGATCGACTCAGACTTTTCAAAGGGGTAGCAGCCAATCAATATTTTCAAATGTTTCTGTCATATGGAAGAGAGGCTGCATTACAAAATGAACTGCAATGCTGAAAAGTCCTGCTTCACCTTTTCTTTTATGGCTCCTATACTGACAAAATAATGGTTATTTAATGTTCAGTATTAACCAGAATATATGGGAACAGAAAACATTCAACAGACTTGACAAAGAAAAAACTTGAGAGCTGGCCAAGCAAAATTCAAATAATTTGACAATTCATTTTTTTAAAATTAGTCTATCAATGTATTTATTTTCCTACATTATTTAGCTGCATATGTAGTTCATTAATATTGGTGGTTATATATTAATTTCCTAATTTTTTCCAAAATAAAACATTTGCAAACACTGTTTACAATTAATTGGTCAGGTCTGAAATTTCCATTTTATTGCATGTGATTTCAGCAAATCTTACATGCAAAATAGGTCCTCAGATGTTCCGCCATTTGAGAATCTCTGCTATGGCTCAACAGACTACAAAAATCAGCAATAATTTGCTAAGGGACCCATGAGCAGCTCCATCTCCTCGCAGTTGACTTAAGGATGGCTTGATTGGTAACTATCTTCAGAAGAGATAAGCAAGGACTCAGGCTCCACAAGATAAAATAAAGGTGGGTAAGAAGTAGAGCTAAGATTTTGGTAGATCCTAGCAACACCTATTCCCTTTTCCTCCTAATGTGGAACAGGGGATTTGGCCTATCAACCACAGGCCTACCGAAGCAAACTGGAGGCCATTAGAGGCTCCTGGACCTATAATGAGCTGAAGTCTACAGTACAGACTAAGACCTACAGTACAGACTCAGAGAGAGAATGAGAGAGAGAGAGAGCGCAAGTGTGCAAATCCAAGAAAGAGAGAACAGGGTCAGAGAACAGAATTCAGAGGGATGAGTGTCTGGGAAAAGAGAGACTTTGGGACGCAGGTTAAGAAGAAAGAGAGTCTAAGGAGATAGGTTAGAAATGAAGAAGGAGATATTGAGATATTTTGAGAGAGAGAGAGAGAGAGAGAGAATAAGGAAGAGGGAAAAGGGAGGAATGAGATATGCTTGGGACTTAGACAATGGACAAGGAGAGGAGAGAAAGAACATAGGAGAAAATCAAAAGGTTCTAGGACTGAAGGTGAGAAGACAGGGCTCTTTAAAGGGCACTGAGCCAAGCACCCCAATATCATTAGTCATTTTAAAAAAACTCTTGCCCTGATACTATATTTTGTACTTGGGCATGGATGCACATGCAGGCACACGTCTGCACGCAGAGCATTTGTCTTATTTCCCTAGTTCCTCCCATAAGCAGAAAAGTTAAATTACAAATACCAAATATTTTCAAAAACATTCCTGGAGAGATATTCCTGGACACCCACCACATATGTGGATTTTATTCTCCATCCTATTTATTACTAACTATTTTGTACAATAATGATCGGTCGAAAAGTATGCGTCCAAGCTATTTTCCACCTGACAGTCCAGATCTGAGGAGCGGGATGGGAGGACCAAAGTTTTTGTCTTCACTACATTAGCAACAAAACTGAAGGAAGGAAAAAATAAAAAGCTACTTTGATTAAAATTAATTCAATTTGATAAGGAGGCTAGTATTTTTTTTTTTTAAATTGATGGGGCCCTTGGCCCAAAACATTTTACAACTACTGAGGAAACTCGAAAGATGTTTAAAAACAAATTCTTGGACGTGGTCATAATGCATTGCAACATCTTTTGGCATACTAGCATTATTTACCTTTAAAATAAAATCTGGGTCTTAAAGATCTCTGCCCTGTGTTAACTTAATATTTGCAGCTTACATTAATAAAAATACAAGTTTCATCAGTTCTGATTTCATTTTAAACCCTGTTCTTCTCACTCTAACTACTTGATTGAATGGCATAGCAGAAACCTCTTGATCTTATGTGTTAGAACTGCTTATACTCATATTTCTCTCTCCTTTTTTTTTTGGTAAAGGTGTTCCACAAAATTAAGCCCCTTCCTTGGTCCACAAAATTAAGCCCCTTCCTTGGTCAACTGTTTAATAAATGAAACAGATATAACCAGTATACTGTGACATAAAAATCATGCTACAGCACAAAGTCTTCGTTGTAATAAAACACTTCCCAGTTACTCAGATCAATAAGCCTTCATTGTTAATGAAAATCAGACCATTCAATGTAATGTAAAATAAAATTTGTCTTATGGAGTACCTGCCTACAGACATTTATATGGAAAAAATAACTGACTTTTTGAAGCAGATTCCATTTCTTGTGTTGCTACAAAACCCATGGATTCTGCACAGTTCTGTTAACCATCAGCAATTATCTTCCTGTCAAAGCTAAAGGTAACAAATTTCCCCATATCCAGCAAGGCTATATCATCAACCGGACACCAACATCATTTGACGGAAACTAAATCACCACACCAGCCAAGAGCTCTGACAGACAAATGTGCTGCCTCTGAAAATCTAGGCCTATCACTCAGAGGGGGAAAAAGGTTCTCTCGGCTGGTCTTTCCGAAAAGAGATTAAATGTTGTAGATTCTGTAAGTACAGTACGGAGCAAATCCTAAATATGAGAATTATTAATGGACTTTAACCACTGGTCTTTTTAATCTGTTGCCAACATATGCTCATCTGTTTTACCTTGGTCTGTCTTGTTTCCTGATGGACATAAAAGGCAGGAACTGTGCATTATCCTTGCCTTAATCAGATCCAGCAGCACAAGAACAACATACCTCTAACTATCATGGCTAGGATAACATTTTAGCTCTAGCTGTTCTTTTATAATGAAGACTGTGTAATAAAAGATACCATTGATATGTCCTGTCCTTATACTTAACAATAACATTCATTTCATGTTATGCTACATAATGGGGATATCAGTTCTTAACCTGCTCAGTAAGAAAGTACTGCATTATCACAATGCAATTGCAGTTCGGCTGGAATTTCCTGATAATCTGGGTCTGGAACTTGCATTCCCCCTCACCCCCACCAAAGGGACTTACAATACAGTAGATCAGCTGTAACTGCAGAGCTATAATTTGAATACAGCTATCCTTAACCCATGTAATACCCAAGTTATACCCAAATCGAGTGCTGCTATATACTGTTAAATACAAATCAAAGAACTTCCATTGATATATCAGTACAATATTTTTCTTACGTGGTCTGATGCCATGTTACATGAGATCACAAACACAATTGATCAGGTGGAAGCTCTAGTGAAACACATTGGAGGGGGAACTGGATGGCTCAAGGGATTGATAGTGGCAGAAGAAGCCTTTCACCTTCAGGTCACTAGTTCAAAAGTGGGCCAAGCTAGTAGTGACCTAAAGTTGTTACCTTTTGACAGCTGATTCATGACCTATGTGAAGTGACTTAGTAGTCTTAGACCTGTACCTATTGAAAAGATGTCCACTTCAAAAAAAATAATGCTACCACAATGGACATCTATTACCCTAGTTTCTGGATGCACCAGAGGGTCAGAAATGAATGAGAAAAGAGAAACTGCTTTAGGTGGGATTGTGGTATGTGAGAAATGTGTTTTGGGAAAAACTGCATTGTCCTATACCTACTCTGAGAGCTAGAAAATTTTAAGAACTCAAAGACTGTTGTACAGTACCGCGAATCCAGCACTAAATTCACTTAAATTAAAAAAAAAGAAAAGGAATTTGCTAATTAAATGTTAAACTCTATGTTTCATTACAGGAGTTAATAGCATTACATTTAAAAGAGCTTACAGTAAAAGAAAAGAGTTCCATTTTAATATCAAGTTTGGTTTCATCTATTACTTGCATATTTTCATGATCAATTTAAAATATTTTGCTGAATTTGGCAGCATTTAGTTAAAATATAAGGACAGAAAGCAATGAGAGCAGGAGCTAAATGAGACACAGAATGCAATAAAGAGACAAGACATAAAAGTAGCTCATCAGTTTTATGCCGACACCTACAGTTTTAAGGCCAAGTCTGCAGGGCCTTTGTACATAGGTCACCAATAAAAGAAGTGAGAGTTCTACACGGGGGTGGCTAGGCTGACCACCTCCTCTTCCTGAGGCCTCATCCCCTGGTGAGCCCAGAGGCCAGAGCTGGGCCATGATAAGAGCCACCCAGAGGGTCCAGGTCACTGTGAGGAGCCCAGGACGCTCCACCTCCTCTTGGTGGGAGAACCCAAGAGCAGCATCCATTCCTGTCCCCACACCCTGGAACACACCGCCCAGGGCAGGTGGAGCGTCCACAACCTGGGATCTCCTCATACCGGCCTGGCTCTTAACATAGCCCAGCTCTGGCTTCTGGCCTGGCCAGCGATGCAGCCTTGGGAGGAAGAGAGGGAGCAGGCGTGGGGCCTCATGGCAAGAGGGAGCTAAGGCCCACCTCAAATTCCCTCTTGGGAGAGCTGGTGCCACCCTAGAGCCTCAAGCAGATGCGAAGTGACACCACGGGGAATCATGGATACATGGTGTTCCAGAGTCATTCAGCCTGGGACCAAGACTTGAACTCTGCATTTCAGAACTGCCCCACCCCTAATGGGTGGTGCTCCAAAACATAGCTCAAATACTTCTGCCTCTGAACAGAAGTCCTAGGCTGGCATGTGATAACTTTTCCACAAAACAAAGAATAGAAAGAATATGAATATATAGCATGAAATTTAACCTGCCAAATGAAAATGCCAAGAATACAGCCTTTTTCCAAATATATGAATTGTGTATAGCGCTCTTTCTCAGCCTCTCTGTATTTATGTTGAATCTGGTATTTGCTGACGTAAGTTTAACTTGCATGGGAGACTTAATATTCTTTAAAATTTATCAAATGTAGTTCAACTACATGGTATTTAAGATATCTACTCAAAATTCTTACTCATTCAAATCATCTTTGTAACCAAAACCTACAATGCAACCAAAGCTACTCCGGTTATATAAATTCTGATAAAGCACACAACGCTGCACAATGTAAGAAGAACTAGATTAACTTGAACTAGCTTTTACTGGGGTAATTTGCTAAAAATAGCAGCAAAGCCACGCACAGTAGCCTGGGCTGGCCACCTGAGTGGACAGGGCCAAAAAGAGGGTGGGGCTCCTGCATCTGTTCTGCTTTCCACTGGCTAAAAAGGTGGTTTCCCAAGCCACTTCCTGTGCAGAACTCCATCTTCTTTCAGTGGTGATCTATGTACAAAGGCCCTGCAGACTCAGCCTTAAAATTATAGGTGTCAGCATAAAGCTGATGATGTGCTTTTTGTCTGGTCTCTTTATTGCATTCTGTGCCTCATATAGCTCCTGCTCTCATTCCTTTCTGTCCTTACATTTTACATAAATGCTGCCAAATTCAGCAAAATCTTTTAAATTGATACTGAAAAATCAAGGTCCTAGGTGTGCCTGTAATTGAGTGGCTGTGATAACACCTCCCAGTTTCATGGTAGACATACCCTAAGTTACTCATTTTGAATGTTTTTAGTCCTCTTTACTGTATTTTGAATAGTTTGTTAATTCGGTATTATTGTAGGTGTAGATACAGATGAAAATTTTATTCAGGATAAAATTAAGAAAATGCCTTAACTTAACTATTGTTTTAGCCTTTATATCATGCCTAAATACATGACACACCTGAGGACCCAGCTAATCTGTATCAATGTTTTGCTGCTGAAATATTACTGTAGTGTGTTCTAAGTAATATGCTCATACAGAGAATATTTAAAGGAAGACATAATTCAAGCACATCATGCTGAATCATTTTCATGTGTATCACAATACATGTGTACCATGACATTGTTGCTACAGGCTACAGAGTGTTACAGAGGGAGGACACATTTACCTACCAGCAGGAATCTCATCCAATAGCCCTTCAAACTCTAGCTGTTCACATATGTTTAAACCAAAGCTATTAACATACTTGTTAGTATGCTTGTTCTAAAAGGACCCAGATAGGCAGCCTCAAAGTACAGCAAATAAACATTTTTTTTCCACATATTGACTGTCGGGGAAAAAAAAAATCGAACCAATTTTTTTTCCAGTCTGTCACCACACAGCAACTGAAATATGCTATATATTTTCCCTTTATAAATTAATATTTCTGTTCCAAATCATTGAATGGCATTTATTATGCCAATAACACCTGCAAAATCAGTCACTATTGTAGTTAATGACTGGTTTGGTAGATTGTTAACTGCCCTTAACTCCCCATGAGTAGTTAACTAACAAACCAATCATTACCTACTTCATGGGGATTAGAGGTTAAGCATAAACTTGATTACAAGCTATAAATGTGAGTAATTTGAAATGTTATTGGTTATTACAAAAATATATGGTCATAATCTCCTCTTTAATGAAAGGGAGCATGTTTTTAGTGGTCCCTAGCTTCTTGTTTAGGCTTGGGGAAGGAGATCAGTGTATGATTAACAGCCACCCTCTTATGATGGGCATCTGGGGCTTGGTGGCACAAACGAATGCTCACCACTTAGCTGTCTCATAAAAATGCAAAAATATCATCGTATTTGTATGATAAACACAATTTATAGGCTATGCTCTTTATTTTCTGGTTTAAAATGCTTGCAGCTCAGTAGATAAGGTGTTTTTGTGGGTTTGGGTTTTGTTTTTTTTTCTTGGTCTGTGTGCCAAAACATCACAAATTTGAAGGATTCAAATATACCTCCATAATAATCTGATATAATCTTTCCAGTGTTATTGTAGACTTACTCCTGCGTTGCTTTGAATTCATGTTTCTTAAGAGATGATTAAACAGTTTTAAACTATAGCAAAAGTCATAAAAATGATTAGTTGGGATTCCTTTACTTGGAATGAACGACTGTTTTAAAAACTTCAGGCTAGCATTCAAACAGCCCCCCATTTTTATGCAGCAATTATATTAATCTTCTACAACACTATTTATTCAGTGTTCCTGATAGAAGAATTCCTTTGGGCGCCTTGAATTCCAGCAAGAACTTTTTTCATTAAAGACTTCCCCAAAAGGTAACTAAAAAAAAAATCCAAATATGTTGCTGAAATAAGAAGGAACTTGAAAGATTGTTTCTAAAATTATATGGTAAAAGGTCAAATGAACAAATAATAGTAGTCAGGTAAATCTCAAGGTGCATATTAAAGCATTCTTGACCATCAACTCTCTAAACTTAGCCAAAATGGACTTTATAGTCACCTATAGGAATATAGAAGAGATTATCTTCTAAACAAAAACCATTACCATTAAAATATCAGCAGTGTAGGTATACATTTTGTTAATACAATCATGTGCAAGGCACACAAGTTATGGACATCTCTACAATAGTATATACATTAAAAAGGAACATTACAAAATCGTCTATCAGTACTGGCCTTCGATAATAGACAGAACTTCTCCTTTTCCCTGTCATTCAACTCCTGCTGTCTTAGTGGAGAAATAAACTTGTTAAAGAGATCAGTAAAATGTTTATGGTGCAATTCAAAACCAACTGGATTTTAACAGATTATGAGACAGAGGGAGGGGCTATAATCAAAAATAGTTTTATTTGGGGGCTATCGCTGGACGTCAGCTCACACGGAGCGCAACTGGCTGCTTAAGACTCAAGCTGCTGCTGCAGAAACCCCAGAGTTCAGAGACAGAGAAAAAAGGCAAAGAAGCGGTGCTGGTAAGAATTGGACTCCAAGTCACCTGGCCTCCAGAGATGCACACCTTGAAATGCACTCATATGCAAAAGAAGGCCAAAGCAGAGCAGAAGGAATTGTTGTTAAGTCAAACTTCCCAGACAGCAAGAGGATTAAAGTAGCAGTTACACCCCATGCTCGCTCAAGATACTAAACTGCCTCCAATTTTAGCCCTAAGTAAAACTTTATGTGGCAGTCCAACTCAGAGAGGCAAAGGCCGAGGTAATTATGGGGAATTCCACATCACTAAGGAAGGATCTAGCTGAAGATACTGAAAGGCATTTCTAGTCACCTGGGAATCCAAAAGCAGAAATAGGTCAGCAAGAGAGAGGCTGCAAACCACCAAATTCAAGGGTGAGCCTGTCCGAACAACAACAATTCTTCTCTTTAAAAACAAAACAGAAACCCTAGGAGTTCACTACCAGAATTGCTATTGGCTTACTTCTCAAATGCCGATTGGTTCAGAGGGTCACATGACCCAACGACTGGTAGTCTAATCAAGAGCGAATGAAATTTCTGCACAGATAAGACAAATACTTTTTAAAAACATGACATCATGTGTTCAGACTGGTGTTGTTAAGTTTACAGGGAGAACCCCATTATTCCTTAGGTTGAAAACGTTTGACTCCAGAAGAAAATAAAGCCCTCAGTTTGCAGCTTCAGGTATTACAGCCAGTTGTAAGTCAATTTTCCAAGCTGTTGGCCAATCACTTATATTTTGGTTGGATTGCTGATGGTATGAGTACTATACAGGTATGAGTGCTAACAAATTGTGCTGCTTCCCGTTTGGGTTGACCATATTCCTCAGATGGTGGAGTCGCACATTTATCTAATCCTAAACAAGTGGCAATATTAGCTTTTCATCACTCCCAAGTCACCTTCTGTTTATATAGCTTCATTTTAGTTTCATCTTCTCTTTCCCCCCTATTAAGGCCTCCTCAATAACTGGAAAATGACCCATTGCTGAAAACGGTTGTAAGGAATTCACGCCTCTATTTCCTCAGCCCCCTTGACTTGATGTTAAAAATGGGTCAGATGCTAGCATAGACTAGACAAAAAGCTCTTGAACACCAAAAGAGAACACCTGTCTGAGCCCCAGGGAAACATGGTCTCAATCATGCTTTGCCTAACACCATTGAAAATGGGTTTCCCATTTCTACACTAGCAGTTAAAATATTTTCAGCACTATAGAGGACAATTCAGCATGTACTATCCCCCCCACAGAAGGCCAAACCTAACTGCCCAGTTCAGTTTTTTATGCAGGGTTTCTCCCAAAAGATGAGCTACAGAAGCAATGGTGGTAGCAAATCCAGGAACCAATACGTACTACCAGGCAATGAGGGAAATGTCAATTAAATACGTTTTAAATTAAAAATAATTTGACTGTATATGACACTTCAGTTTGGATAATGCAGTGCAGTCCTGTGAAATGTTCCTTCCATAGGGTGTAATTGGCCTTATGCCCGTATATAATAATATGTACCTTAAAAACTGCAATGTTGTCCACTGCATAAAGCACTGGACTGGGCGTCTGCAGACCCATGATACTAGACAAGCCACTTCTCTGCCCTGTCTCTCTGTTTCCCCTCCTGGTTTTTGTCTATCTTGTCTATTGAGGCTGCAAGCTCTTCGGGGCAGGGACTGCTCTTACTAGGTCTCTGTAGAGTGGTTAGCACAATGGAGGCCCAATGTTAGATGCATATCTAGGCTCTACTATAATATAAACAATAAAATAATAATACATCAATGCATTTCTCTCATACGCATTGTGGCACCAATTTCACTTTGAAGGAAGAAATCCTGGTAACCTAATGGAGTTGCCATATTACTGAAAAAATAAAGCACCTTAAAACAGAATGGAATTTAGAGTAAAAAAATAGAAAGGATTTCAGATACATATTTATTTTATCAAAAACTCAGGGCCTTTTAGAATGATCTAATTTATTTGATAGCAGCTAATGATAATTAGAAAAAAACTAATGAGTTAATATTAGGCTCGGATATTTTGAAATGTCTTTTTCCCCTCACTTTTGTTTCAGGGGGGAAGGGGGGCGGCGGAGGGGACCCCAAACCCAAACCAAACAAAATAAACAGGACAGCTATCCCTGAACATATCTGGATCGTTTTAATAGCTGAAAATACGGACTTTAAAGAAATATGGTTTTCGGACTAAAAGGATAATTGATACAAAAAGGTAACCTAGCATGATTTGGGGGGCTACATCTAAAAAGCCTAATCATTGATAATTCACAATTTGTGAGCCTGGTGGGATTTCATGCAGAGCGCTAGCTTCACTAAGGTAATTGGTGCTATTGAAACAACACTGCCTCAGCAGCATGCTGCTTTCTTCCTCGCCTCTGGGCACAGGAAGGATCAATATTTGTTAGGATTGCTTCTTGTTCCAACAATGTAAGATTTACAATACTTGCTAGAATTCTCACTTTGTCTTCACACAACTCATCAGTGGAACCCAATTACTAACCTCAGACAAACAACATTAACATGAGCCTCTATGCTTCTTTATTGCCCTTCATCCAAGTCTCATTTCAGGGTCTTCAGGCTGTGCCACTATAACAGATACTACACTTTAAAGTGTGCTCCAAGGAATAAATTTTCAGTCTTTCATTACTCGTACCTTGATTTACTTCATATCATCTTGCCGCTATAGACAAAGATAACACACTGTAAATTACAGTCATCCTGTCTTGTAGTTTCAGAGGTAGGGGGAAGGCAGGGAGTGATGCTTTTCCTCTACAATTAGCAGTGGACACCACTGCTAAATCTGTAACATCACTGATGACTAATATTTGTTTATCATGGCTATTTGAAGCCATTATTTGATATAAATTAGTTTCCTAATGTGCTTTGCATTTATTTTGCACTCCTGATAAATGAGGAACTTTATAATGGCATAAAAATACATATTTTTATATTGTTTATTACATTAATTTAGACTAAGTAATCTTATTTAACTTTACTCATGGGGCTTTTCCTGCAGATTTTTCAGTCTTGAAGTCTTAATAATGCAACGGCCTTTGATACTTCACTGTTCATTATGATCCGATTCAAGCTTAATACACAGAAGCAAACCCCCAAACTGGATAATTCTAACCATGCCTAACATTTTAACCATTACTGCATTGTTGGCAATAGCAGCCTTAGAAAACAGTCATTGGAAAAATTCCTTCAAGTTAGCTGTTGCAGTACCCCCTTATTTGTCCTACAATTTCCTCCATCCTCCATCCTATTCCAGTGGCTGATAACTAAGAACATTAGTTTTATGCGACTTGTCAAGCTCAAATGAAAAGAGAGCTAACTTTAATGACACTGCAATTAATCGCCCCAATAGACAGACAGCTAAAAGACAAGATATTGACTTCATTAAGGATAATGTATTATGTCATTAAGTTGGTAGGGTCACCTTGTGTATCATATATGCCTGCTAATATATTGGCATTTTCCTCAAATAAGATAAATTCAGATATGAGTGATAAAGCTGATTAGAAAATGTTTAATCTAAAGAGGCGAGTTTCCTTATATGCCTGCTTTACAGCCCCAGGTTTAAGTGGAGCTGTGAGAAGCCATTATAGATCCAGGATTATCTCAAATAACAGGTCCTAGCCATTTGTAACCTTGCTTTTTCCCTCAATTTCTAAAGTTTAAAAGGTGTCTTAACTGATGAAACCAAGACATCATTTGACAACAGTACATTTCAGATTTGTTTTTAAATGTTTAATCTGTTTTACTGCACGTACGGTTAAAATTACAATCAGTGTGAGATACTAAAAATAGCACAAGACTCAAGATTCTGAAATCAATTTACTTTGAAAAAGGTACTCTGATAATGAGCTGTTATAAAGCTGATCATTCCTTCTAATTAGGAAACTTCTCTTTTTAGCCCTATCTAAAAGGAGTTTTGTTAGCTGAAGACAAAATAGGTTTTCATTGACAGAATGGAATATTTGCAAATTAAGATACATTTACAAGACAACTCATGCAACTTACTATTGCCTAATTTTATTTGTTTATTTATTGCTATTCCTACTCATTCTTTATGATCTATAATAGGTTCACATTTTGCTATCTAACACTATTTTCTAAGTCCTTCAGTGAGCAGAGACCTATGCAGCTCATTACACCAGTGACCAGAAATGACAAATCAGACCATGCCTGGTAACAATTTTTCCTGCACACTGTAATTTTGAAAGTAACAATGATTTTGGGAGACAATATGCTGTAGAAGAACATTGCTTTTATTTATATGGGGCATTCATTTGAAAAATATGGCTTGAATAAACTGAAAACCAAAACAAAGGTTGCACTGCAATTTCCTGTACTACTGAAAATATTTTACATCTCTGCTGCACTAGCATGCTTGTGTGTGTGCACATTTACATCTATTAAACAATGAGAATTTTCTTAGATACAAGACTTATTTTTCTGATCTGACCTAACAGTCTGTTTAAACCCTTTGCATTCTTATTTCCTAGCATTCTCATATTCTATTTTAAGTTGTGTAATATTTTTAAGGCCAGAGGAAAGCTTTCACATCTGCTTTATTTACTCAACACCATAGAGATGGTTACAAATGAGTGTAGGTTTGTTTTCCTGATGCTGGTATTAATTTGTTTTAGTTCAGCAGTTCCACAAGGAGCAAAGATCCACTGAAGGATACCCAGGACTCTGTTAATGGTCAGTGTGCCTCAGCAAGTGTGTAGGTAACACACATGACCTCCCTTTAAAGAACAGACACTAATTAGCATCACCTACAATCCCTCACTCCAAACCATACCTTTTAACCTGTACCCCATCTTTTCCAATATTTCCATTAAGGCTGTCAAAAGCAGAAGTTTGGGAACCTTTCCCTGTGACCTTGGCATTTCTTCTCAGGCTTAACGTATTGGCATTTTTTCCTCTGACTGCATCGCTTCTCATTTGTCATGATTATTGTTGAATTTTTCAACTGTCATTCCCGAACGTAAATCAATGGTTGTCGACTTCCCCTTTGTCATATCTGCACTGCCAACAGCCTTTCCCTTCTAAATGAGGCTTCCTCCCTTTCCATCCATTAAAAAGGGACTGTCTTTTGGAGAAGTCAATCCTTTGTTAGGTCACTCCATTTATCATTCTTCCAATCAGTACCTGACATACTTATTCAGCCAGGTCTTCAACCACACAATCATTGTTCATTTTAAAAAAAATGTATTTATGCATGGTGTTTTTTGCCATCCGCCTTGGCCAGTTTTAAATTTTTTAATGCCCTTGTATTTTTAGGGCTCTCATTTGTTTGAGGGAAACACCAAGTTCAAAGAAGGGGTATGCATGCAAGAGGATTGCTGGCATGGGGGAGGGGAAGAAAGAGTAATTAAAAGAAATTGGACAAGGCAGAGCCTCCTAGCAGCCCAAATTTAGTTTGGTTACAATGGGGCTCTGAAAGAATCATTTCTATGTTTAAAACTACACAACTGGAACAGAAATAATAATAAATTGCATGACCTTTTTGACAAGGTATAAGTAATATAAAGTTATATTACAGTAAAAACCATTTCTAAGCAGAATATTGGTTCAGAGTGACTTACAGAAGCCTTCAGGACATGACTTGTTCAATAAAGAAGGGGAAGTTAGTTTCTGCTATTTTATGTGTCTACAGCCACATGTAGGGGTGAGTGGAAACAGTGAGCTTTGGTCCCCTATACCAACATTTCCATCAGGCCCTCAAATAACATTTGTAGGCTGCTTTTCTCCTTATCAGATGATGATTTGAGAAATTTAAAGTTTATCAGCATTCTCCACACAAGGCAACGAGGGTGTCTTTTCAATAATATTTTCTTTCTGTGGTAACTTCTTGTTTTACACGGGCCAGATCCAAACTTAGCAGGCCATTACTGTCACTATAATAAATTAAACCAGGACCACTGCTCTGATCATCCCTGATCTATGAGGTTTGGATCTAAATCATTGGCAATTCAGGCTCTTTTCTAATAAATACTGCTTTTCTCTTACAAAAACTAATGCTGCAAGAAAAAAAATGGTGTGTTTTATGATTCAGACAAGCATGCTACTATAAAATGAAAAGGTGCAGGAGATATATAAGCTGTAAAGGTGTGAATACATACTAGCATACTTTATGCAATGTCAAATATACAAGTTAGACTAAACTTTAGGCAGGTGTAGTGAATGTAAAGCACATTTCCAAGGCAGAAAAACCCAAATTTTATAAAGCATTGTTAGGACACAAGCTTGACCTCCTCTAATTGATAATTTTATGCACTGTGCAAATGTCTTTCCCAGTAAATCCTCTCCCTCTTGTATTCCCATTTACTTAATACAAAGAAATGTTCAGTCTAATTCTATACATCTTCTTTCATATTTTTCTTACATTATCTCTGAGAGGCAATCTCAGCTCTTATTCAGCATTGCTTTCTGTGGTGTATTGAAAACTGTATTAAAATTGTGATTTATCACTTTCAATTTTCAGGGAGTTTTCCTGGTCCTGCTCGCAGACTCAGGGGCACTGCAAGAAAGCCTGCCAACAGGGCCTACCGACAGTAGATGCTGGCGACAGACAGCCTAAGATTAAGGCAGGGTGATATGTGCCTCTCTGCTTTGGGGCTCATGTGTATAATTCTGAATTGAAAGAAATAAAACAGTGCTATGTCACAACCTTCCAGAAAGAGTATTTATTTGTTTATCTAACTTCCCCATACCTATGCCATGAATATAACACTGTCTATTATACGCAAGATATGGCTTTTTCCTTTTCGTTACAAGAGGACAAAGAGGATGGGATTGTAAATAGTAAATTAATAGGAAGACTCAGGGCCATCAACAGTCTATCCCACAGTAGCTACAGGACATTTTTCCTTACTTTCTCCTTTGTCTTTATGAGCATTCTTTGTTCATTATGGAACACAAAGCCCAAGCTCCCCAACTCTACAGCAAGAAAGAAAATGGCTTTTCAATCCCAAATTTATTGATCAGTTCAAATTTCTTTATGTTAATAAAGATGACCCAAGTTACTTGTCTATGCTTATTGGCATCTCTAAGTTACTGTTCCCTTTTGTCTTGAGCCCTGGAAAGGTAGTTTTGTTTCCCCTGTAACCCCAGAAGCAGAGAATACCAAACGTTAATGGCCTTCTGAAAAAAAGAGTTTCTCTATTTACATAAATAGGCATTCCCATATGGCTGATTATATGCAACTGCAAGCTCATGGATTCCTGAAGACCCCTTTTTCATGTTTTATTTACCAATTCAATTACTTAGAAAATATAAAGCATTATCGCATTCTGGGGTGCAATTCCAAGTGACAGTTCTGTCATCGCTTGTCCTGTAAGCCAGGTACCTTAAAATGCTCTGCTGCAGCAGCTCCCTTTCTGGATCCTCCCAGCCATCATCCAAGCATGCACTGAGGCTCTGTGCGTTGAGCAGCCCTGGTTCAGCAACTCTGACTCCAGCAGCCTGCTTGTTACATGAGTGTCATATTCTGGTTTCCACCAGCCTTGGTTACAAACAGCCAAGTGACCCCAACATACCCCCAGTTCTGAATTTCCCCAAAACTGTCTGCCTTGAAACATCCCCAGCTTTTTCCTGCAACATTCAGGGAAATAATGCAGTAGAACCTCAGAGTTACAAACACCTGTGGAATGAATGTTGCTCATAACTCTGAACAAAATGTTACAATGGTTCTTGCAAAAGTCTGCCATTGTATATTAACTTAATGCAGCCTTAAAACACTATTATGCAGAAGAAAAATGCTGCTTTCCCTTAATTTTTTCATAGTTAATGTTTAACACAATATTGTATTTGCTATTCCCCCTTCCTTGTGGATGCCTGATTGTGCACTTCAGACTCCAGGTCAGATGTGTGTTTGACTGTTCAGTTCGTAACTTTGGTATTCATAATACTGAGGTTCTGCTGCAAGGTCTACTGTTCTTTTAAAGAGATAAAAGCACAGCGGCTTATTGCTTTAACTGGAGTTAATAATCACTTCAAGTCCAACTCAGCACTGGGCTGATTTAGAACAAAAGTAAAAAGTTTATGGAATCAAAAAGAGGGGTTTTAAGTGAGTTCAAGTATAAGGAATAAATTCGGAAACAGTTACAAATAAAAGTGAAAATAGTTTCTAGTGACTAAGATCTAATACAACTACAATATTGGTGCAAGGTAAGATTCACATCATACTTCCTTCCAGCAAGATGGATGACCCACCCATTGGATCAGGATCATGAATAAAGTTTATCTTCTCAGGTGAAAGATAACCTGGAGCTCTTTGCCCCTCTCTTTCATAGTCCAGTGAACTTTTGAAATGTATGCTTCTCAAAACCCTGCTGTGAGGAAAGTACCACGGAGTCTGGTGGAGAAGGTTCCAGGCTACTTTCTTCCCCACCACTGGTTTCTACAAAATAAATTAATCTCTCTCTGCAACTTCTAAAATGCCAATGCAAGGCCACTTGACTGTGGTTACCGGTTGTCTGTGATAGCACTTGGATAGAGGTGTTGGCCTTTTCTTTATCCAGGGGGGAAAAAAAAAGATTTTCTAACACATTTTAGTCCTATATTTCCTTCATATTTGTACAACCCTTTGGGCATATACCATATGTACGCCATGCAGTGATATTAATAGTAAGTGTGTTACTTGTTTTCTAATGACATCTTACACAACACCTATTAGATACAGATGATGACACAACTGAACTGTGGTACACTGAACCTCCCGGGCCAGCTGAAATTCACTCCCTCGGCATACACTGAGCTGGCCAAGCCAGCTGAAACTCACTATCTCATACCAGCAAGACCCTTGCCTTTTGGCCTTGGGATGTTCCTAAGGTCACAGGTGTATCTTCCTGCAGTATCCATGCTACATATTTTAGGACTCTCCAGTTGATAGATGTTGCCACCAACAGCATAAGTATCTTTGGTAGCAAGAGATGTACTAAATCTCAAGAGATTATGGAAAAAATCCTGGCTTTTATAAAGAGATTATATTATTCCAAAAAGTCTCAGGAGGTTTGGTAGAAAAAGAAATGCAGATTATGTACATCACTGATCCAATTTACATTATGAAAAAAAATCTCACATGGGGTCATTCTTGCTTCACTGTGATAGTCCCTCACTCCTGTGATTCTCGTATTCAGAAGGTGATATGGCTGGACAGGAAGGGGTCAGGACCAGGGAAATGACTATTCTTCACAGTATCCTATTCCCTTTCAAACCAACAGAGGTGTTAGAAGGAGACGTCTTCAAAACAATGCGATTGATTAAATCAAAACATTTAATGGATATGGGTCTATTTCAACATGTTTCTCAACTTGGAAGAATTCTGAAAAGACACGTTCTGAAATTCTTGAGATGTCCCATTTCAACATTCTTTAAATGAAACCAATCATTTTCTGGTATGAAATGACTGTTTATGAAATTTAAGCTAATTATAGTGCAACTTCTTAAAAAATAACATTGTTTAAAATCCCAAATGAAATGTTTTGATTGACCTGAACCAAAACTGATGAAAGTAATAAAGGTAGGAAAGGTAGTCTGATTGACAGAGTATGGGCTTGGGACTTAAGAGATCTGGGTTAAGTTCCTGGGGCAGCCAAAGATTTCCTGTCTGACTGTGAGCATGTCACTTACTTTCTATTTCTCATTTGTAAAATTCTGATAGGATTTTCCTATCCAAAAATGGTGCTGTGAAGATAAATCCATTAATGATTGGGAGATGCCCTGACAGTGTGGTGATGAGAGCCCTATAAAGGACCCACACAGCCTCTCAGCAAAGCATGGCCTTTTAAATATGAGGGAACTGCAGGTGCAGCATGGAAGCACTTGTTTACATACTAACACATGAACTCTGGGACGATCCCAGGTGTCTGGTGATAAAAGAGACCATCTCTCTGCCCGTTCCACAGGCTGGAAATCATGCTCCAACTCCTCAAATCAGATGATTTCACTGTTATTCTGTTCATTGAAACTTGGATTTTCCTGCCCTTTATGTGGCATTTTTATGTAGAAGAGATCATTTGGGTTAGAAACAAGGCAATCACACGAAGGCTGGCAATGAATGCAGAACTTCCAACCAAGAAATATTCAAGATATTGTTTCTCTAGGATAATAACTGAAGTCTGCACCCAGGTTTCTGACCGGCTGACGCTTAGCGAAGTGGTATGTGTCCACCTAGACTCGGATATGCTGATTAATGGTAGGCAGACTGAACATACGCCCAGTCATGAAAACAAAATATAATGGATCATTAATTTTTTTTCAATTTGTTTTGATGGTCAATAACTTTGACGCCAATAAGCTCCCACTTCATACCGCAACCACACCTTCCCCGTCATTCAGTTATGTTGTTACGGAAGCCAAAGTCAGTTTTGCCTTTGTTCCTGTGGTTTAAAACTTGAGAAAAGCATTTCATTGGAGGCCAGCATTTATGAGTTACCAAAATAAAACCAGCTGAATATCAGTATTTATATTAAGCATTAAATCCATTTTACTGAACACTAACTATCCACACTATCTATGATGTTTCAAGTGTTAGATGTCAACTAATTTGACTTACTCTTCCCCTTTCATTGCTTACTTACTTAATAAAACCAAACAAGGAGTCCTGTGGCACTTTTAAAGACTAACCAATTTATTTATCGCATGAGATTTCATGGGAGAAAATCCCACTTCATGAGAAGCTTAACACCACATTTTATTCAGATATCGCCGAAGTAATAGAAGCAGAAGCTTTTTTGCCAGATGTAACAGTTCAGTTTTTTTCTTTTTAATTTATTTTTAGCTGTACTAGGTAAAGGGTTCTTTTCCTGTGAAAAAAATAAATACAGCTGTTAGTCTTCTCAATTGTATCATGTAGTCCCACTTTTGCCCAAGCAATAGATTTACAGATAACAGCAGCAATCTTACTTAAATGGAAAAAAAAAAAAAAAAAAAAACAGTGACTCTTTTGGAACCAAAAAGTGAAACAGGTATTATCTGCAAACCCAAAAGCCTATTAATGTACAAAATACGGTATTCCAAGCAACAGTGAGATGAGTTTTGAACATTCAGGAGCAAGGAAATACAGAGTGAAGGTTGAAATTCTACCTCTCTGCAAAGGTAGCACATACTCCCGCACTAATTCATTCACATTCAGGCCTTCAGCAGACTGAAGGAGGGCAGGAACAAACCATGTGATTTGGCAGGTGAATGTAGCTATTCAAACTTGTAGGAACTGTTTTTTTCATGCTGACCAAGTGGAAAGCTTTAACATTCATGCATTTGTTTACTGTATAAATCTTGTACTGCATCCCAGTGCACCAACATTGAACATGAAAGAAATATTGAGTAAGTAACAAAACATTATCTTTGAGATCATCTTTTATTTGGAAACTCCAGCAATATCAAGATGCAAATAGGAATTAGGGTGCAATATTTACCCTATTTCTTTTATTTTGTGGGTTCACATTAGACACTAACAACAGGTGAAAAGGGACGTGGTTTTTTGTAATTTAATTTCCTGAATATTTCCTTTTAAGATAGTACTTGATAAAACTCCTGTGGGTCAAGTTATTACCACTTTCAATGCCGCTGGCATTTCTCTCATATGATAAACAATATTTTTAAAATTCACTTACATTACAAAACTCAGAAGCAGAGGCTCAGTTTTCAAATGCCGAAACCATTATAGTTTTAAATAAATAAATAAATGTTTTAATTATAACTTGTATTAACAATATCACTAACTTTCGACCTGCGTATTTTCAATTTTCTGATGTTATTTTAATTGAAAGACTAGTAACATGAACAAGCGAAGTGTGTAGGTTTATCATTTGGCTGTCTTGTCTATTTAGAGTGTCTCTCAGACAGTAACAGTCCACTCTGTGATCTATCTAGCAGAATTTTGGGACACTTGAAATATAGGTTGTATTTTGGGGTACTGGAAAGAACAAAAAATGATATGAAAGCAATTGATTTATGTAGCTTTCTGTCCTTTCTATATCTGGATGATGGTATAATTATTTCTTTTTTATTATTACATTACAAATACACTTGTAGGTGGAGAACAATTTTTCTAATTTAGTGCTCAGGGAGAAAGATGACAAGAAAAACATAACCCCGTGAAAACAAGGATAGAGAATGAAAACATTACAAGTTCTTAACTGCAAAGGCATGCCACTGGAATCCAAAATAAATATTGTCATAAAGACTCGGAAGAATCTACAACCCTAAATTGTAACCTTCTCACTTTCTACTCCCATCCATTTGCCACTTCAGAACCACACACTTGGGTTCCATTCTAAACAAAGATTGAGCACTACAAGAAACAGTCTCTTCTTCCAGAATTAGTTCAGTGGATCAAACCACCAAAACAAAACTTCATTAAAAAGCCTCAAGCATGTAATTATAAAGTATGTGCCAAATCCTCCAAAATGCTAAACTCCTTCTGCACACAACTGTGCTCCCTCAGCTGCTGTTAAAGTCGGTGGGAGGGAAGGACATTTACTACTTTACAGCAGTGGCTCTCCACCTTTGCAGGCTACTGTGCCCTTTTCAGGAGCCTGATTTATCTTGTGTACCTCCGAGTTTCACTTCACGTAAAAACTACTTGCTTGCAAAAATCAGACACAAAAATACAAAAAAGTGTCATAGCACACTATTACTGAAATTGCTTACTTTCTCATTTTTACAATATATTTATAAAATAAATCAACAGGAATATAAATATTTTGTACTATACAGTGTATAATATATAGAACAGTATAAAAAGTCACTGCCTGTATGAAATTTTAGTTTGCACCGATTTCACTAGTGCTTTTTATGTAGCACATTGCAAAACTAAGCAAATATCTAGATGAGCTGATGTAACCTCTGGAAGACATCTGCCTATCCCCTGACTGAAAACCACTGCTTTATAGGATCAGGCCTTATTTCAGAATACCTTTTAACGTACAGCCTACATCTTCTGCACATAAATCTTTCTGTGCATACTACGTACTTAGCTTTTTATTTGCATATTTATAACGTACTCCTTTCTTCAGAAAAGTTAAAGCAACACATTGAAATCTTACACAATGCATTTTGCACTCTGTTTCTAAAGCCGTTCTTATTTGAAATGTTTAGCGATGCGACGACTACGTTCTCCCATACCAATATAAACGTGACCCACCATTGTGCAACAATGCATTTTTCTGAAAGTCCCTATCTATAACAATCCATTCATTTCAGATTATAATATATATTTTTTTCACTTAAAACAGTGAGATTTTGTGACAAGTCTATCTGGAAAACACTTGATTTTTTTCTTTAAAAACCCAGGTTATGAGACAGCTGCTCAAAAGAATTTTTAGCACTTCAATGAGGTAAATAATCTTTGTATTTCAACTTTTCTGCTACTAAAAGCACAGTTTACAGAAAATCTTTGGAACCTATCTTCAAATGGATGTTTTAAACTGTGTTACAATCCAGTAAACTGGATATAAATGTAAGTGCCCAAGGAAAAAATGTAGGATGACTAAATTAACCTCAGTACTATAAGGATTTTATTGGGGGAAAAGAAAACCATTGTGGTGGAAATGATTAATAGTCAAAAAAAGAGAACTTCAAAACAATAAATTTTGGTTTCTATATAAAATCAAACAAATGGTTGCTGTAACAAAAAGTGGTAATGTATTAAGTTAGTCCCGTAATGAATCTGTGTCCACACTGCATAGTAGAGATGGGCCAATACAGTTACATACAATGGTGGTAAGGCTTTGTGGTATATTTAAATATGCCAAAAATAGACAGAGTCTTACATTCCTTTTTCAGGATACCTTTAATCAAGTCTAAAATTTCTTAGACACTATTTATATTCTGTTTCTACTTCTATTACCCATAAAAAACTCAATGTAGTCAAAAGTGAACACACACCTAAAATGTGTCATTTGTCTAGTTTTTAAAAACCCAGCGCCCCCCCCCCCCCCCCGCCACACTTGTTTTCCCTGGCTTCTCTTTTTCCCCCCCGTTTAATGTCTCTAACTTTATGCCATGTTCTTTTCCTCTTTCAGCACGGCTGAGCAAGGCTGACAGGCGGATTCCTTTGCTTTTCAGGGTATTAAAGCCACTTTCCCGCTCTGACAGCCTGTTCTACTCTGCCACCTTATAGCTCCGGCTTCACACTTCTATGGGCAGCCACTGCTTCTTGACAGACCACTGTCACTTCCCATCATCCTCTCTGTATATCCTGTTCTCTCCCCCTCAGCACGCATCCCGACTTTCCAACCAATGCAATTATTTTTTTTGACAAGCCATCCATCAGCTTTAACTTTAAAAGCACTTTCCGCTGATATCCATTGTTAAATCCCTTGCTTTTTATGGAGCTTGCATGAGAGAATATGATATCAGACATTCAAACTACCAAACCATGTAAATTTACTTTGTTCTCAGCTATGTTTCCAATTTCACGTCCAATTTTTCGGTACATTATGCGTAGTTGTTGTGCTTAATATGATGTTGTCAAATCCCATTAAAGTTCACTGCATTGCACGGCTTTAAAAACAGGTTACAATTTGCATTCTATAAAGAAAGGAAGGAGTGCAGTCTGAAGTCAAGCTGAATCTTATTAAAATTATCTGTTCAATTGTTACATTTGTAGATGGAGTAATTTTGAGGCATTAGCTGAGACACATATGAAAATGTCAGTGTGCCAACTAATGACAATGAAAGCAAAAGGAATATATCTGTGAAACTCAATAAAGCTCCTTTGCTGGTGACATAAATTTGATGATAATCCGAGGAAATGAATAAGGGACCATCCAGTTTGAATAGGAATTACCTTTTCTATTAAATCACTTTGGTGTATTTCCACTTGGCCTACATCTTGGTCTTATGCCACAATGAGTATCTCTCAGTGAACTAAAAAAAAAAATATCCTACAGGAATAACATTCTCTTGAGAAACATCATTCATGTAAGATTCATATAAGATTTCAAAGGGATACAATTAAAGAAACAAGGAAAAAATTAGTGTCTCTCACGCACTCTTCCTCCCACCAAACAAGGATGGACATGGAATTTGTTCACGTATGCAATCTATTGACGCATCTGATGACAGGGAACATTATTCCATGTATACATCCAATTTTTAAAAGACAAAAAAATCACATTATATTTTTACATACATAAAAATAAATCAATATCAATGGGTAAAATTTTCTAAGCTCACTGAGTTTTTAAAGGGCATGGGATGTACCATCATAGGACAAAGTGCAAATGCTCAAAACAGTGCTTAAAACAAACACAAATGCTCAAAACATTTGTATTTTAAATAACTCTCCTTCACTAAAAGCAGGTCTTTAGTTTGAAGTCCAACTCCTTGGGTTGACTTAAAAGGACATTTTTTTATAGCATATGAAAGGAGGAAAAACATTACTGCTCAACGATGGTCAGAGACATCAGAGTCCACATTACTATTGTTAACTGTATTCTCATTGGCAGTTTAAAAATGTTAAAACCTTCAGTGAGAATGTCAGAAACCTGAATGCCAGAATCCTAACATCATTTTAGTTAAGTTATCCTGGCAGCCATGATAGCAATAAATATAATAGATGAGTGAGGCAAGTCTGTTCTCAGGTGTATCTAAATTTTTTTTTTGTCCTCAGGGAAAACAGCGTTTCACTGTAAAGTCCAACTCTCCTCCCTCCGCCCCCACATTACTTAATATAAGTCTACAGATACTCTCTACTATTCAGACTTATGATAGCTATTAGAGTGGAGATGCCATCGACGTATTACTCCCATAGCAGCTAACTCACCACGAAAAAGAGTTCCTTGAACTATAATAATGTCCTCTGACAAAAAAATTAATGGAAGCTTACTAATGTGGTCTCTGCGGCTCTTGTAATCTAAATAAAAATTAGCAGCATTGGACTTTTCAGATTTATTTAGGAATTGTTTTGTTTTGACTGGTTTGCCCACATTACAACACCGCACCACTAAGATTCGTGAAAACAATGAGTCATCCATTTAAATGAAGCTACCTCCAGAACTGGGACTTTATTTTCCTTTTATGCACTGCACTTCTAGCATCCTCATTTCCCCTCATCACTGTATTCTGCTCATATCCGATGAGTTTTGAACACAACAAGCATGCATCCATGGAGACCTCTGAATTTGTCTATATTACTCATATAACTTTATGTCTACCTCCTTTTTAAAAAAATGGCCTCTGTTCAACCATTCTACACTAAATCATGATTCTTCTCTAACAACATCTCTCCTTTCTGTGACAAACATTTATTAGAGGTCTACCAAAAAACCCCACTATTCTTTTCCTATGGCTAAAATTAACCAAAATTTTATGAAGTGTTTTGAGATATACAGATGAAAAGTGGTAAAAGGATTAGATATTATTGTTGTCTGATGCTCATTTTTGTTTGGGCTGGCATTTAAGGTGTATAAAGACTAATGTGATGAAAGATATAGGGAATGTGTGAATGTACTTTGTGGAACTCTATCCAAACAAGTAGCAATAAGTTGGAAGGATTCTTAAAATACATCATTTTGATTAACTGTCATGTACATTGTGTCACAACATTTTTATTTCAATGTAGAACTATAAAATTGAGGAATGTAAATTTGACCCATGCAGCAATAATCTGACTTTACCCTTTCTTTACGTATTAATATTCACTACCATTAAATCCATTTTGAAACAACTCTGAATAAAGATCAAACAACACAGAAATAAAAATGCACATGTGTGAATTTCTCTCTTATCCCTACAAAGGGCTTTCATTTTTTTGAAGTGAAATCGTTCATGTGGAGGTAATGAGTTCTGCAACTCAATCACTGGCCACTGGGCAAACGGGAAGTGAAGAAAGGTTCCCCACAAAATTTTATAAAACCTTCTCAGAGAAACTTATATTTTCACCAACTAGGGTATTTAACCACATTCTGCCTTCTCCCCACGATTCCATGAATAAGGCTAGTAATCCCAAAAGAGTGAGTGTGAGAATCACAGATCAATTACTTGTTTGTTTTGCTGACCTAAACTAACACGGCTACCCCTTTGAAACAAACCACACAGATCAAGTTATGGGCAAAAATGGTGGATAAAGACGATGGGGACATTTTCAAAGGCACAGTTAGGCACCCAAATCCCACTGAAAGCAATGGGAGCTTGGCACCTCTTGGCACACTCTTACTATTTTTGAAAGCCTCATTTCATGGTAGTTTGACTGGTTCAAGTGAGAATATTTGTTTCACATTATAATTAGGATAGGATCCTACACAAATATTGTGCAATGGATCATGACTGTCTGCCATTTTTTCCCAGACTAGTACCTGAAAAAATTAATACAGATCTACTTCTTTCCAAGTGAATAAAGGTTCAAAAAGAGGTTTTACCTCTGACGCCTGATTGCAGCTGTTCAGTTCTAATATTAAGGACATTAGAAGTGGGATGGTAGGACACAGTCACATATGCAGATGACACTGCTATTTCTATCCAACCCTATTCTGTTACAAACATCTGGCAGGTAATACCTGACACGCAAAAATGTTAAAATAAATAAATCAATACACCAAAATTATTTACAATAGTCCTTGGAATATCCTGCTAGGAAACAGGAAAAAGGAAGGGCCATTTGCTCCCTCTCTGTGGATAATACATCTTTAAATATCCCGTCCTCTCCTGATCCTCTGTTTGCTGGAAATCATATCCCTATTCACTAGGGAATGAACCAAAAACATGAATTAGAGTACTGGAAAGATCTCACTGTTAGCTGGTAAGGTAGAATAAATGCAATAAAGATGATAACTCACCTCCAATTTATCCATCTTGTCACTATGCTTCCTACCTAACTACTCAATTTTTAAATGAAAAGGAATTTAAAGGAATGGTTAAAAAGAATGGTCGTATCTTTTGCTTTTATGCAGCCTACATAACATGACAAACACGCACCAAGGCTCTCATAAATGGTCCACCGTAGTCTATATACATTCTTTGCCAGAGAAGAGCTGATCACTCCCCAAAGATACAAACGAACATGTTTAGGCACATGTTCCATTTTTGACAATCTTGACTATGTTTTGCAATTTCCTCTATTTGTGAATTAATCCCTGTCTACCACACAAAACTCAAATAGTATAGATGGCCAACTATATTTAAGAACCTATTATCATGTATTTCATCTGGAAAGACAAGGCTAAGACAGTCTGTTCTTTATGGTTCTACAGTGATGCAGATTTGGAATAGTTCATTTTAAGTTATGTTTCTGAGAGTTATATTTTGTACAACTCAAGACTGCAAGCCCATCAGGCTATGCTCACTTGTCCAAACGGACAGCCATATTTTCAGTACATCCCACAGGAAGTCCCAATGAACCCACAGCAGATAAAAATTAATTCTACTTGTATTGCCATTAGAATCTGAAAAAAAGTGAGGGAAAATGACCACTCTCTTAATTTTTCTACATTTTTATTTCCACGAAAAATAATCTTAAATAATCTTAAAAAACAAACAAAAATAAACAAACTCTCACCACCACTAAGGATTAGAGCAAAGAACGTTCTGTACGTTGTGACAGATGCACCTAATCATAGAATAATAGGGTTGGAAGGGACCTCACGAGGTCATCTAGTCCAACCCCCTGCTAAAAAGCAGGACCACTCCCCCTAAATCACCCCAGCCAGGGTTTTGTCTAACCGAGCCTTAAAAATCTCCAAAGATGGAGATTCTACCACCACCCTAGATAGCCCATTCCAATGCTTAACCACCCTCCTAGTGAGAAAGTTTCTCCTAATATCCAACCTTGACCTCCCCAGCTGTAATTTGAAACCATTGCTCCTTGTTCTGTCCTCTGTTATCCTCGAGAACAGCCTAGCTCCCTCCTCTTTGGAGCACCCCTTCAAGTAGTTGAAGGTTGCTATCAAATCTCCCCTCAGTCTTCTCTTCTGTAGACTAAATAAGCCTAGTTCCTTCACTCTCTCCTCATAAGTCATGTGCCTCAGCCCCCTAATCATTTTTGTCGCCCTCCGCTGGACTCTTTCTAATTTGTCCACATCCTTTCTGTAGTGGGGAGCCCAAAACTGGACACAGTATTCCAGATGCAGCCTGACCAGTGTCAAATAGAGGGGAATTATCACATCCCTCGATCTGCTGGCAATACTCCTACTGATGCAGCCTAATATGCCATTGGCCTTTTTCGCAACAAGGGCACACTGTTGGCTCATATTCATCTTCCCGTCCACCAGAACCCCCAGGTCCTTTTCTACAGCGCTGCTACTTAGCCGATCGGTCCCCAGCCTGTAGCAGTGCATGGGATTTTTCCATCCTAAGTGCAGGACTTTGCACTTGTCTTTGTTGAACCTCATGAGGTTTCTTTCGGCCCAGTGTTCCAATTTGTCCAACTCTCCCTGGATCCTGTCCCTGCCCTCCAGAGTATCTACCATTCCCCCCAACTTGGTGTCATCCACAAACTTACTAAGCACGCAGTCTATTCCATCATCAAGATCATTAATGAAGATGTTGAATAGAACCAGCCCCAGGACCGACCCCTGGGGCACTCCACTTGTTACCGGTTGCCAACCAGACATCGAGTCATTGATTCCTACCCGCTGAGCCCGTTGATCTAACCAGTTTTCGATCCACCTTACGGTCCACTTGTCCAACCCATACTTCCTTAACTTGCCGATGAGAATGCTGTGGGAAGCCGTATCAAAAGCCTTGCTAAAGTCAAGGTATACCACGTCAAAGGCTCTTCCCACAAATCCAGTCATCTCATCATAGAAGGAAATCAGGTTGGTCAGGCACGATTTGCCCTTGGTGAATCCATGTTGACTGTTCCTGATCGCTCTATTTTCCTCCAAGTGTTTCAGGATGGATTCCTTGAGGACCTGCTCCATGATTTTCCATAATGTTCAGTACTTCTACAAAATTATGATACATTTTGATCAAAGTTTATGAGGTATAATTTGAGAACTCATAATTCACTGATCATTATTGTCCTGGTAAAATATCTGTTGCACCATTGTAATATAAAGTTATAAAATTCTACTGTCTGGTGTCATTAAGGCATATTCCAATTCTGGAGAAGCAGCCCAAACTAGATCCCCAAAGACATCACCTCAGCCAGATGTCAGTATAATCAAACAGACCTGCTTAAGTGGTCATTATATGGCACAAACAAGAGTATAAGCGAGAAATTAACGTGTTGGCCACAGAACATCCAAAACAGACTGTCACATGAACCCTAGCTGGAGATGATTTTCTAAGGAGAGAAACGCCATATAAGGAGAGAACAGAGGACACCACTCACCTCTTTTTCGTTTTTTCTACTCATGGCATCAACAACATTTGAAAGACAAAAGACGCATCACTGAATGGGGGGAGTGATGCTAGGTGAAGAATTCCAGCCAGACTATTGGGCACATGTGGTGAGAAAAACCTTTTTGCTTCAAGTTCATTTAGCCCGTTAAGTTACAGAGCAGTTTGCATTTTACCTTTTATTTCTTTCTGACCAATTCTGACTTTTATGCCTCATTACCTATAATCACTTAAAATCTATTTTTCGGTAGTTAATACAATTGTTTTTGTTATTCTAGCTAATCCAGTGGGTGTTTGGACTGAAGTGTTTGTAAACCTCCATTTGAGGTAACACGATTTGTGTATGTCATTTTCTATAAATGAAATGATGGACCTTCTATGAGCTTTCGTCCAGAACAGAAGAGCTGGGCCATACAAGATGGACATTTCTGGGGACAAGTCTGGCACTGAGAATTTGCTAGTGTCATTACAATATTATTCAGAAGCGCCTGGCTAGAGCATTTATATAATTTAGCTGAGAGTGATTTTTCATACTAGAGGCTGTGTGAGAACAGGCCAGGAGTGGTTGTTCTCACAGTAAAGCAGTGTGAAAGGCACCCCAGATTGCAGGGTTGAGAAAACACAGCTGTTCAGCTGTCCAGATTGTACCCTGGGGAATGTCAAAATCACAAGATACTGTCCAATGTCCAAAAGGACATTGTTCAGTGTTGGAAAATCTCTGTCAGATTCTTGCTTTAAAAGCAAAACGTCATGGATCTGCGTGCAACCCAAATACTCCACTAGGATTATGAATTGACAATTACCCTATATACCTGGACTTCCTCAAGAATCAGCAATTTAACTTAAAGCAAACACAGATATATCTTTCATCAGCATCCCCCCTTGGACTTACCTTAGAGATCTACAGTCTGATAAGTTCTATCCTACTGTGTTTATTAACATCTACTCTCTAAAATAGTGTCCATTCAAATTCTTTGCAATAAGAGTACTTCAAAACTATCGGCATTATGTCTATTTTTCAACTGTACACTAATATAGAGTACATACATACACATGGTTCATGTAGTATTAAATTATTAGTTTAGGGTTCTGTTTGTTGTTATAAGGGTTAAAAAAGCCTTTTTCCCTGCCCCCAAACTGAGACTGTTTCTTTCTTTCCTCATTTATCCTATTTTCTATCTGTTAAAAATAAATACAGAGACTTTTTTCAGAACCAGCAATATTGCTTAAGTCATTTAAGCATAAAGATTCAAGGCTCTGAGCCTCTGCCCTCAACACCACCAATTCTAGTCCCATCTGAAAATCAAGCAACTAAAGAGACTGTGCTCAATTTTTGGAAGTCAATCTTTCTGGTTGTCTTCTTGATGGAGAAGGGCAGTTGTCCCTGAGGAGGAGAGCAAAGAGATAACAGGAAACCCTACCATAAGTCAGTCAGAATACCCATGTATTGCTGAGTCAGCCATACATACAAGCAGATAGCAATCATAGTTTGCTAAGACTACCTTTCCCAAGAGCACCATCAGAAGTAAAGTACCAGGTAATACCACTAAAGTGATGTTCCAGGTTTAACATATTTGGACAATAGCCCCCTAAGACTTCTGAGCTTTTATCATATCTGAACATCATGGGGCTTTAAATGAAAAAAAAAAAAAAAAGGTAGAGGTTCTCACAGTACCAGAGCATTGGTAACAAATAGAAATACTATATAATACATACAGGGTACGCAGACACACATCAATACAAATTTTAATTCCACATTATTTGTTGTGTGGTACTCTGATAGTCTATATCTGTGATAGAGAAATGCTGTAATACCACAGAGGAGTCAGTTACCATTTTCAGGTTAAACTATCCAATTTGTAATGGCAGTCAATTGAGTGTGTGTGCATGCACACACAGATCTCTGTACATAAAGAGGTGCATAAACAAAGTGTAATTAAACACTAAATACTTACACACACATCCTTCCCTACACAACTAATAGCTTGCATGGCTTAGGTATAACTTTTCTACATATTAAGTATCAACTGTGCAATAAGTTAATTCTCTTGTTTAGAGGACAAACTCATGAAATATACAGTACCAATAAATACAGACGGTTGCTAGGTTTACATAACTGTCATAGCAACTGCTACCATAATATGGAAACCTTCCCAAAGAGGTGAATTTACATAAGGTCAACAAGTCCCCTGACAAAAATTTTATATACTGCTCCATCTTGGCAATACAGCCAAATCTTTGTTCTCTCCATAACCCTTAGGCTAAAAAAGCTAATGAGAATCACAGACAACATATTAAATGATAGTACCTTCAGGGCAGCTGGGGTTTTATTCCATAAATAATTTTAAAACTATTACCCAATAATGTATTGCAATAAAAAGCTGACAAGGTCTTACTCAACAAGCAATCACTTGTATGCTTTTGCAACTACAGATTGAGAACTTTCTCAGATGCCTGTGCTGATTTGTAGGTCTTTCCATAAACCTGTTGTTATTTATCATCAGTGGGAGTCTTCCTTTTGCTGTCATTAAAATTAATTAAATTTATTTTAAAGATTTAGAAAAGCAGAACAGACTTAGTCAATGGTCTACCTTATACAGGGTTTTATACAGAAGAGGTGGGTGTTCTTCCCTCAAACATGGCTCTCAACTGACAGAAAACAGTGGCATTTTGAAATAAAATGGGCTTTAAAAAGGATTTATGGAGAACTCTGTTGGCCAGGAAGTATTTATTCCCACAAAGATCATTCCAGTTTCCCCACACATCACCGATGTAAATTGCTATACTAGCCTGATTCAGTTGTTGGCTCACCAATAAAAAACCCGCCCCACAAGTTCCTAGGCTTCTTTTCATGAGAAAACAGAACTGACGGAACAAGGAAAGGAAAACAAAATTTACACCTCCAAAGTTAGAGTCGATATGGCATCTGAGAGGTCACACCACAATTCAATGCAAATCAAGATATGAACCTTGTTTTCTAAAAAAATTGTGCAGAATTGGATCAGGAAAGGCTCACCTACTACTTTTTCTACATTTAAACATATTGTTGAACAGAGGGTTAAGTACCAGTCTATTCTGAAAAGCAGAAACTTAAAGAGGCACACACTTGCTCCACGGGCCTGATACTTTTATGTGTTCCAAGTATTCTCTTTACTTAGGAAAACATCAAACCAACTACTTCTGTTAACACTGCATAACCCACACAACTCTGGAAGAGAGAGATGGATTGTCATTATTTAGACTGCAACAACACACAAATGCTAGCCACTTTCCAAACACAAAAGATGGCATGGCTCCTATCCTGAAAAGCATATTTTAATCTGAATCATACTTTATCGGCAGAATTAACTGGAAATTAGTTGAATTGCACATGGGGGGAGGCAGAAACAGTCCAGAAGATTCTTTACTACTACTGATGATGCATGAGGAAGAGAGAACCCAAGTGGACCCTCCGAGGCTAGGTTACACTTGCAGCGATAGCACTTTGTCCAGCGTTTGCTGACAGACCAACATGGGATGCACAAAGCCATTTTTACAGAGAGTCATTTTAATAACAGAACTGCGCCTTAAACAGAAACTATTTCAGGAGGCATTTAATACAGATAGTTTCTTCACAGAAAACTGTGGGTTACTCAGAAATTCCACCCAAATGAACTCATATCTGAAGAAAATCAATAGTGTACATAGAGTACATTGGTTGTAAGGTGTTATCTGTGAATTTAAGTCAGTGAGAATACTCGTACAAAGTTTGTTTGTTTTTTTTAATAAGTGAACAAAATTGAAGTTTGGATGCTAAAAATACATTCACATAAATTATAATACATACAAACATAAAACTAGGCAACTTGTCAAAAGCTCTCCATAATGATCCAAAAAAGATGCATATATACCCTGTCTGGGCAGAATTAACATAGGTATTTATTTAAGCACTAGGTCAATTGAAGCCCGGGGGAAAAAAACATTGTTCATAACAAAACTAGTTATATTCAATTACTAGAAACCAAATAGCAACATAACAGTACTGATATGACCTTCCAGGTTATATTCTAGGATTCTGTCGCCTTAATCTAAAAATGGATTGAACTTCATTTTAACTATAATGTAGAATCAGAACAGCAGAGAAAACCTTCTATGAGCTTAGTCAGTTATTTTAAACCTGCTCTTTTTTAAAAAAAAAAAAAAAATCAAATTTAAACATTTTTTCTTGAAATATGCCCATCTACATCTACTTCATCCCCACTCAAATACTGACTTTGCTTCTTTCAGCATGTATTCAAGCATACAAAGAGGTTGTTAAAAGATTGTTTTAAATCAAGGTGAAAGCACTTAGATAATACAGGAATGGACTTTATAGTGATAGGCACAGCCAGACAGGAGATAAACAGGCAAAGGGGATAGAAGACCATTTATGAACATTAAAAGTAGGGCTAACAAAGAGAAATAGCTGAGTTTACACAACTGCGTGACTGATTAATGCATACATGTAAAATTATGCACAATTCAATTGCTATAGGCATAGCTATTATGCACTAATGCTAGGAACCTAACTCTGAAGTTGAATCCTTCTCAAAAACTGCTCTGGAGCAGAACAAACCTTCAAGAGTTGTGTTTTGCCTCACTTTTCCCCCTTAAACTCAGTGATACTAATTTACGTAATACATAAATAAGGTTCTCAAAGAGTTGCAGACACTTTTTTTTTTTATTTATCATACATGCCTTCATAAAGGACACGGCATTTATTGGGAACTGTATAAAATATTTGTGTAATAAATGGAGCTAACAATTTAATTGCACTGTCATCTTTGACAGTGAAATGTACAAGGAAAAAATTTTAATGATAAATAATAATTGAAATTATTCACAAGATGAGTCTTAGAGCTTAAATTCACACCTCTGCTAAACTGTAAAAATTATGGACTCAACAGAGATACTGGCTTTATGACACACAAAAAATCTGTAACCCTCCAACTTTCTTTTATCTTCTGCAGAGGTGTTAATTCCCCACACCATCTTAAATGGTCTCCTGCAACATATGGGGGGGCGCTCATGCTAAACCATCTGTCCCACCTTCCATTTCACTGTGACATACTGACCTTTTCCCAGGGGCGTAGCCAGCCCATTTCCTGGCCAGGCCCCTGAATCTCCAGAGGGGGCCGGGCCAGGCTTGCTTCCAGTCACATGACCAGAAGCTCCTGATGATGCTCCAATTTTGCTAGGCAGATGGAGCATGGGGAGGAGGAGGAAGGGGGAGAGGTGGCCTGGCTCCTGTCACGGCAAGGCTTTAGTGGCTGCCGCGGGAGAGCAGCTCACCCCACCAGTCTGCACGCCACAGCACTCCTGCTCGTGGCCACGGCCACCGCTGCTGGTCAGTCCCCAGTAGCGGTGGAGGTCATGTCACTGCTGGGCGCTGCAGGGTGCGGGGGTGGGTGGGCCTGCTGGCCAACCGGGTGGGCACGTGCCCACCCAGGCCCACTGATAGCTATACCCCTGCCTTTTTCAGGCCTGAAGAAAAGTGCTATGTACCTCAAAAACTTCTCTTTCACCAATTAATATTATCTCACTCACCTTGTCTCTATCGGTGCTTTTTATGGCATTTGTATTAAACACAATATTAACATTAAACTCTGCAGCTTAAGAGGACTTGCTACACTAAAAGAGAAAAAAAGAATTCTTAGAAAACAGCTGCTTATGTCTACATTTGACCTTTCTATCAGTCACTATTTTCTGGCCCTACACATATACTCCAGAGGGCTTTTTAACCATCCAGGGTCCTGAAACAATCTACTTACCACAATCAGAGTAACTCTGGACAACTGCAGAAAAAAAGAAAAAAAAAAAAAAAGATACTTTCATTTTCAAAGCAGATGTTTCACAAATAAAAGAAAATGAAAAAAGAAGCCGGATATTCAAGGGGCCCTTGGGAGATTTCCATCTTCACTACAAATTATTTCCCCTTTGCATTTTGTCAGCATGCTCCAAGTTTCTGAGCTGAAGTGTTGTTCCATCACCTCTGCCTCTCAAGTTTTCCTTCTCTCCTGAGCCTACGGCAGTAGTTTTCAACCAAGGGTACACAGATGTCTTCCAAATGGTACATCAACTCATCCAGATATTTTCCTAGTTTTACAACAGGCTACGAAAAAGCACTAGCAAAGTCAGTTCAAACTAAAATTTCATATGGACAACGACTTGTTTATACTGCGCTATATAATATACACTGAAACACAAGTACAATATTGATATTCCAACTAATTTCTTCTATAATTTTGTTGTCCGAGTGAGAAAGCAAGCAATTTTTCAGTGACAGCATGTGCTGTGACACTTTTGTATTTTATGTTTGATATTGTAAGCAAGTAGTTCTTAAGTGAGGTGAAACTTGGGGGTATGCAAGACAAATCAGACTCTGGAGAGGAGTACAGTAGTCTAGAAAGGTTGAGTGCCGCTGGGCAAAGACACATTGACTGCAGATACGCAACCCCTAGCTCTAACCTTGCAGTCAGTAGCATTATGAATTGGCTTGTCAGAAGGCCTTCACTATCACCATGCTAGCTCACAAGAAAGAAGACAGTCAGCTGTAAGGGTAACCTGTTTGTTGGATAGGTATAAATCGTGCCAAGGAAAACTATACTGGCTACTAGTAATGGCGATTTGCCAGTCACTGAACAACACAAACACTTTAGTGTGTTTACTGCTCCTGTTCACATTGGGACATGCATCAGCACGTCTTTTTTTTCAGATTTATGATTTGTTACTGTAAAATACCCCCTACTCCTGGAGAGAGGTAATGTGTGGTCAGTGCTTAAATAAGAAGCGACGTTCTCTGCACCACTATCAAGTGCTTACTGAAAGTGGAAACTTCTGCACTTGCAGCCTCTTGCTCCTACCTTTTTAGCAATAAGGAAAGACAAGGGAGCTAGCAAAATGCAGTGAGACAGCAGAAGAATAATTTTTGGAGGAAATAAAGAAAGGGAGAGGAAGCTTTCAATAGCCCCACACTATAATCCTTCTGGTCCGTCACCTAGGCCAGCCACCTCTCTGTTGGGTATTGTAGATAAGTGCCGTTGCTGCCAAGTTACAGAACGAGAAGATGAGCCACAGAGAGGTGAAGTGATTTGCTAGCGATCACACAGGACGTAAATGGCAGAGCAAGGAAGAGAACATGGGAACTCCTGGCATCATGATCTATCCAACAGACCACTCACATTAAGAATATGTGAAGAATAAATATTAAATATAAAGGAATAAAGGCCAAGTGTGTTCCTCAGTTCTTGCAAAAACTAGGGAGAGCCTATCTTTCACTCAAACCTGCCTCTGGCCCAGAAATTAACTCCATGAGGTTACCCCTCCTCGGCTCTGGCAGGCACAGCTACTGAATACTTACATTGCTCCCCAAATTCCATAGGGAAGTCTCCCACACATATAAGTCAACAGAAGATTTAAAAGGTCCATGCAGCCAAAGGGAATGCTCCCAGATTACAGATCCAGGAAAAGGAGGGCCAGGGAGAGGAGACAGAGGCTAACTGGGAGAGGGAAGAATTCACACATACACACAACTTCAATAAAAATCAGAAGGGAGAGAGAAGTAAGCGCCATAAAAACTCCCTATTCCTGCTCTGTACAACTGATTTGTGTTCACATTAAGAAAGCAAAGGGAAGAATGCAATCAGACTTTGCAAAGCTAAACTGTTCTTTTCTTAAACAGTCACTGTGTATTACCTTGAATATTTCCGGACAAAAACATTCGGTGATTTTGAATTTTTAAGTTGCTAAATCCATTGCAGCCTTGTCTAATCTAGAATTACTTAACGTTAAAGTCAGGGACCTTGAAAACAAAGCTCCTGCTTTCCACAGAAATGCATGTTCCTCCCTTCCCAGCTAAAGAATCAGTCAGTTATGATGTGATACGATCCACTCTCTAAACTATTTGGTGCAGCTTGATGATCACCATCAATACTCAAGTTACTCAGTGTTGCCCAATGCCACCGCCAAAACAAGAATGGTCACTCTTGAGAATATCGGCCAAGTTCCAAACATACTCACTGCAGGTTGGGTATTATATTTTTCATATCCAGAAGTGCAAACCTTGCCTATCTTCTAGTATCACCAAAAGGAAATTAAGTTGTTCGCTTCACAGGAAAGGACAGCACTACGAAACAAAGTATACTCACAAGGTGTACTTGCATTTGGGTCAACTTTAGAACTAGTCCCCCACACCTCTGACCACCACCATTTATTGCACCATTAAGCATTTTGACCACGTGGGGACATACAGGCACTATCTGTGGCTAAACTCTAATATTATTGTAAAGTAATATCATCCTGCCATGCAAGAGCTCTTTAATGTCAACCACAACCTTCATAAATGGGTTTGTAACGAGAACCCCTTGTTTGTCATACAGTAGGTATGATTGATGCCATATATGAGTGAAACGAAGCCACAGTGGCCATCTCAATAACATGAACAGCTGCCAAATATTCATTTAGCAGAATGAGTTTGGAAAACTTTGAGCAGATTGCTTTCACAAGGCTGCTTTCAACAAAAGGAAACATAATTAACGAGCTAATATCAGCATGTGTCTGGCTAAGCTAATGAATATCAAATTACACAGAAACCTGTATAAATCATCATTACCCTGAATTTAATTGAACTTGCAATTAAACATGACAAATTTTATATACACTAAACCTTTAATTTATACTTTCAAATGAGGAATAATTTATCATTTTTAGTATTTCATAGTTAATTTCCCAATATGTACACTTCTAATTAACAAGGACAGACAGGCATTTTAAAAACTGTTGAAGAGCTCCATTGGTTACAACTTTCAGTTCTACAGATTAAAGTTGGGGACCAAGAATTGATGTCAAAGTACGGCAATCCACTTTGTCTGCGTTTGTAAAAATAATACTATTTCCAACATATCCTAAGAAAGCTACACACATTTATCTATCAAAAAAATGGGTGTGTCTCCCTCTACGCAAGATGCTGAAGTAACTAATATGCTCCTGTAAAAGCAGAGCTTTACTATGAAATAGTTAGTAGTATGTTACCAATTAAAGGCTGACTTTTGAAAGCTGCTTTCTGGTGAAATCAGAAGTCTTTAGATAATCATATTGCTGTCATGATCTAAAACTGTTGTTGCACACAATACTCCTTCTTCAGCGAAAGGACATCTCATTAACTTTTATCTACTTTCATTTTAAGCATTCTTTATTGCTTATGCTAATTCCCCTTTTTTATTTATGGTATACAGAGAAAGTTTAAAGAGGCTATCAAGTACTGTGTTTTTTTCCCCCCTTCCATTCCCTCTCTGTTTTGTAACATTTGAAATTCAGGTTCTGTCTACTTCTGAAGAGATTTGAATTACTGGAGAATTTGGCCTTCTCTACCTTCAGGATTTATCCCAAGTAAGCAAACTGCTGCTTAGCAAAGCCACAAATGGCACCAGGGAACCTTGCATGAAGCAGTGGTAAGGTTCAAATTTTACCATGGCCACACTGAAGGCTGAAATTGATGCAGGGGTGGGGAGCACAAATGGTGAAATAACAATATCAAGAGAGTCAACAAACACACCTGTGAAGCACAGCGGGAAAAAGATTCTTAGTCAGCTTGACTAAAACATTCATTTTGGTTTGTTAACACCGGTTTAACTTCGATCAATATTATTTTTGGAGAAAGGACTTTTTGGTTTAACTTTCAATACCTTTGCTCTTTCAGTTAGATTAAAACATACCCTAAGATATCCAGTAGATCCAATAGTAAACCTGAGAAGACCTTATTTGATATTCCTCAAAAAGATGTGTGGGACTGAGTATATACCTCCCCCTGAGAATTAAGCTTGCTTTATATATCAATAAGTTTGGAAGGATTACATTTTTTAATTGATAAAGATTGATAAACACAGTTTTCACTGTACACATACAAAAATAGTTCCATAGATAATAAAAATGTACAGATAAGCCAAGTAGGAAAATTATTGTTTGAGAACATATTGGAGTTTCATTTAAGGACATTCGCACTCTGTGTATTTTATCTTATGAGACTGACAATTTTGTGTTAACAGTTACAAAAGCTTAACTTTTTTAATCTGAACATCTACTGTCATTACATAATTATTGTCTGACACCTCCCCATATATTTTCTCACAACTGTGAAAATTTAAGTGGATAAAAATAGAAAAAAATGCTTCAAATAAAAAAGGATATTATCTGACAAAATTCAAAAAAAAAAAAAAAAAAAAAAATCTGCCCCGCCTTAGAAGAAATAACTAGGAAGCAACACATCAAATTAAAAAAAAAAAATCCTTTCAAGTCACCTTTGAGATTTACATGATGTAATTGTTCTCAACAGACTGCAAGTAATAGTAAATGCTGTAGCATGGGTAAGCTATGAATGCTATTGTAAAGCTCTGTGTTGCCTTGGGATGGAAAGGGAAAATATTTCGTGATTTTGAATTTTAAGTTGCTAAATCCACTGCACCCTTGACTAATCTATTACTTTAAGGTCAGGGACTTTTCTGAAGATTAAATCATCATAGTCTGTTGTAATTTTAATAAGACTCCAGGAGGGCATAGGTGCATCCTGTGCCTCCCTTTTGCCTTGTCCCATAACCACCGTGTTAGGAGAGCTTTGTACTCATTTTCAGATGTGTAAGACATTTAGATGCCACCGGGATGGGCATAGCATAAAAACTTGGAAAGCTGCAACCATTGGTTTATACTGAAATGGTGCCTCAGTGTCAAAGGATTCACTTTTTTGCACAGCATATTAATTTAGGACAGGCTTAGTTTCAAGTAACTGGAATAAAACAAGTTCCAAAGGGGTAGCCATGTTAGTCTATTGCAGAGAAACAAACAGAGTCCTGGGGCACTTTTAAAGACTGACAGATTTATTTACC
>ML685755.1:53199831-53266671 GCA_007922175.1 Pelusios castaneus
CATGAACTCCAAGAAAATTAGGAAAGGCTTCTGGATGAACATTCCCAGTGCAACAATGATCAACCACTTCCATAATTAAGGCTCCTCAATACTGAAACTCAGTGCTTGGATCTAAAGAGCCCTTGGAATGAAGGACAACAAACCTATAATCGATCAAAGAACACTGCCATTACTTTAGGTGTTTATTTCTGTCTGCTTCAACCCTCATGCTAGCTCAAAGACCTTCTGACCTTTTCCCCTCTCCATTGCAGCTCTAGGACTGGAGTGCTTCCTGCTGCCCTAAAGGCTTAGGTCTGGGCACTGTAGAGACTGTCTTAATGCAACTGCCTCCCAGGGCCATCAACCCATCGTGCCTGATCCAGCGGGTATGACTGACTCACTCAATGCCTAACAGAAGCTGGAGCCTGAAACAGTTTTCACTAGCAGAGATGCAACCCAGCTCTGTTTAAAACACTTACATGGGAATCCAGATGGTTGGGTTTTATTCATGGCTCTACTGTTGACTCGTTGCTCACTTAACCTCTCTGGGTAAGTCTACACTGCAGTTAAGCCTGTGACAGCTGACTGGGGTTCGCAGGGCTGTTTAATTGAAGTGTAGCTGTTTGGGCTTGGGCTAGAGCCCAGGCTCTGGGACCCTAACCGCACTCGCAGGGTCCCTGAGCCTGAACGTCTACACTGCAATTAAAGAGCCCCTGTGCCCGAGCCCTGTGAGCCTGAGTCAGCTGGCATGGACCAGCTGCAGGTGCCTAATTGCAGTGTAGACATATCCTCTGTGTCTCAATTTATCCTCTTGAAAAATCAGCATAATGATACTTAACTGTCTTTCAAGGATATTGTGAGGCTTAATCAATCTTCACTCCACTAATGAATCCTGCTTCATATTTTTCTTGCCCTCCTGTCTTCTCCATGTGCCCCCCTTCACCCCAAACACTCCCAAGTCCTAATGAGCCAGCATCCATGTCTGTTCTTTCACATCCCTCTTATCAAGTCACCTGGTCGGCAAAAACAACATCAGCCACCCACATCCAAAAAATACATAAATGAAATGTGCTCAAAGACAGAATTTTCCTCCTGGCTTCCCCAGTGCGTTTTGAGTAGCACGTCTATTTAGAACACAAGCTCCTCAGAGCAGAGAATGTGCTGTCTTCCCCAACACGTACAGCTCTGAGCACGCTGTCTGCAAGTAAAAATTAATAAAACAATAAGATTTTGTCCAGCTATTACAGAGCCTCAAAGAAAAGGGTACAGTTTTATCCTTGTTTTATTTATGTTAAAAATGCTTTGTTTATTCTCATTTATTTTTCAGGGGCTTCTAAACCTGATGAAACTGCATATACTGAGGCTCAATGTTTACTGCTTGCCTGAAAAGCACTGTGTGCTCATGCCTGAGAATCAGCAGGACAAATATTTTCACACATTATCAGATAGCTGAATAAAACAGGCTCCACCAGAATTTACAACAGAAGCCTACCAGAATTAACAACTTGCGAAATTGTGGTGGTTTGCATTTTCTTTTTACTGTGCTTTCTGTAGATAGAGAAAGCCCTTTTTTCTTTTTCTTTTTTTTTTTTTTTTTGCCATCTACTGTCTCACTACTTCCTAGTTAAACCTTGTCTCAAGTTATCAACACTCTCTGGAGAGATAAGCGTCTTCTCACTTACAACCTGTCACTAATAATCGAACTTTCAAGACTCCATCTCGAAAAGAGACTACTGGAGGCGCACAGGTCACAGGAATTAACTGCCACCAGTTCTTGCAGAAAACTAAGCTCATCAATCTACAGCTTCTCGTCATAATTAGAATAACGGCTTCGAAAATTTGGGCTGATGTTGACTCAGTCTTATGCCACAAAGACCGCTGATTAAAATCTTAGTGTGAAAGTTAATGATAAGTGCTGGTGGTGTTGTCGTGGTGACAGGGACAAACAATTCCCTCGCTGTGACATTTTCGATGTCCTGCAGAAGAGAAACTGTCCTCTTTAGTGTAGCATGGTATGAAGCTTATTTATGGCTACAGGGCTCGCTGGATTGATGACTGTCGTAACACACTGTCAAATTCTTTCCTGGCACATTCATTTTTTTGAGCCCCCGTTGTGACAGGAATAAAACACAACAAAAGTATTAAAGTCCAATTTGCCTGCTTCTGTTTTGGGTAGAATAGTGGATGAAATAAATTGTTTTTATATACAGCCCCCCTCCCTCCCAGATTACAGACATTAAAAACACAAGCATTTAATATACTTACAAACCACTCAGTTCAGGCCCTGATCTTGTTCTGGGCCGTGCGCGGAAGAACCCTGTACTTCCCACAGCAGCAAAAAGGGCTCCCGACATGTGACCGGAGGGCTTCATTTACACTCAACTCACTGCAGGATCGTGTCCCAAGCTAAGCAAAATACCAGGCTAGAACCAAGTTTCACCACACTACAGGAGCCCTTATATAGTTTCACTATCAAACACTGAATACAAGAAATGATGGATTTTATTGGCTAAATGATACCTTAAATGTCTCCATTGATGGTAAAGCATTTCCAGCATCAGTTTGTTAATTAATGGGTGGGCCTGATGTGGTTTGAGGTTTGGAAAATATTTGCAAATATTTTCCCTAAATATTAAATTGAAACTCAAAGTTGAAAAGTATTTCCTGCTCCATATACCCTTTCTTCAGTGCCTGTGAGGAGGATGGGGGGGGGGGGGGGTGTTTTCCCTATTCCCTGCTCCAAAAGACTATGGTAAAGATACAGTCCCCTTCTCCACAAAATATGCTATTGGACTCCTCCTTCCCTTCCTTTTGTCACATTGATCTCATGCCTTCTGGGCTTGAGAGGCTGCCAACTAACCAATTCCGTAACACGGTGGGAGGGAGTTGTCAACGAGGCATTCCCAGAAGATAACAAAGGGGAGGGGACGTTAAAGGCCACTAGCATCACCTGGAGATGAGGGTTGAGTGCAGGCAGCTGAAGAAAAGAGTGGTGTTGGGAGGGGATTAAGATCTGATGTGGACAAATCAGAGTAAAGGATTTTCAGTTCTCACTTTCGAAGCTCCACTTAGCTCACATGCTGCCTTCACTTTTCCTCCCATCTCAACACTTCCTCTTCATCTTGCTCCATCCAAACATTGCACCTCACCGTCCCTTCCATATCCTCCTGTTCCTCCTCTGTAAATTCTTCCCTGGGGCTAGTGATACTTGTAGTGTTTCTTGCTGCCCTGATCTAACACGATTCTTACTCTTTGCTCCTTTGAAATCTCACTTAACAGAATACTTTGGTGAAAGCTTTCAAACCATAGCCTTCTTCAAGAAGTGGGGGTTTTTTCCAGATTAAAAAAATAATCAGTGGACATCCTTATATTTCCACCCTCTGGATAACAGCCCTGGTGAACCATCTATATATAGTGTTTGGTTTGCATCTTTGGAATGTAAGCACCATAAGATTAGGGTCCATATCCAATGAAAACAGTAACTGGTGTATATAGATTAGAGGCTCATCAGGCATGTTGAGATCTTTGAAAAGTATCTAAAATATGTCACATCATCATTATTTGTAGACTCAAATAAAATTCAGTATGTAAAATGCTAATTTTTGCCACAATATTTAATGCAATAATGTGAGTTATCTAACAATGGAAACAGTCTGAAAAATTCAAAGTCATCCAGAAGAGATGGATGTCCAATGCCTACCATCTTTAACAGGACCTGAGTAACCAAATCCCTTCAATGGCTTTGAAAATCTCAGTCAACACTGATCTGTAGCCAAATATCTAAGGATTTGGGTTGATTGAATTTCTAACTCGTTTCAATATCCACCCATTCAAGGTGGCCTACAGCTAACACAGTTTTCCTTGAACAACTGATGTGGACATAGAGGCAAAATGAGGAAGAACACGCAAATGGAATTAAGTGGCAGGCCGCAACTTTGATTAAACTTCAACACACTGGAAACTGGCTGTTAGGGGTGATGAGTGAACACCGCCACTCCTGTACTTTGGATAGGTACCATATTCATTCCTACTTAACCCACTGCGCCTAGCAGGTGCTGCAAGGAAGTTAAATACTCCCTGTTCCTCTGTCAGTTGTACCATGGGAGAAAAAATTCCTTCCTAACCTCTTAAACAGGCGACTGGCTAGACCTACAGCATCTGTCAGGCAGGTTTTCATTCCTAGTTCAGGTGGACGGAGTAGAATGGAGAGGAAAGTGGCTTCACATGGGACTCCTGGGTTAAATACCGAAGCTGAGGAATGCTGGCCAATTAACACCCCCTTCCCTCCCTGGTGCCAGAGACTCCCAAGGAGGAGCTAGATGTTGTCCCATGGCTGTCTCCCTTTCACCACTGGCCCCATCAGTTTACACCACCTGTTGATGCAGGTGGGTGGCATTTGTAAGTCACAGACATCATCATCAGTACATGATTTATTTCAACTGATCAGCACTCTAATTATTAATTGGCCTTGTAGCCACTTTGTGGAAGAGCCCACAGCTAGCTCTTGCAAGAGTACTCCAGTACTCCTTTGTACAGTGTTGGACATGTCAGTTTGTGTACCAAGTTTTACAAAGTACTTCCTTCCTCCTTATAATAGCCTAATTTGCACTTGAGTGATAGAGATCATGCTGCTTCATCTATAAGATAAAAATATATTTAATTATCTGCTAACTAGATATGTTACACAAAGTCGTGGCTAGATCCCACAAGTAAAACCCCATGGGCACATCCTGACACACAGATCCATAGGCAAGGCTCCAGCCCTACTGGAATAGATCCAGTCCAGCACATGTTAAAAAGGTTCCTAAATATGTATTTACTGTAGGTAAAAGAATGAAGAAACTTTTATAACATGTTCTGTCAAGTCTATGATGATTTGATTATTATTTCTGTTACCACCTCGATGACAAAAATAAATAAATGCAAAGAGCAAAATATATAAACATTTAAAGACTATTTCTTACGAACTGCCAAACCAAAGACGCTAAATGTGAAGGTTGGTGTTAGCTACGGGATTCTAAACAAAACATTCTGAAAACCTAGAATTTAAATCTTCTGACTTTATAAACAAAAATGTGTTTTACAGTTCTTATTGTATTCTCCATTTGCCTTCATTTCAGAACCATCCTATAGCTGAGGATAATGGACAATGTCCTTGGCAAATACCTGGCACTGGAAGAAAAGAAAATACAGGAGTCTGATGCACAGCCCTCTGAAGTCAGCAGTGGGGGATTCTTTCCACTCACTTCAGTGGGTTTTGAATCATGACCAGAGAGCAGTGGCAAAGCTGTTTGAAGAAGCCTGCACAGCACCTTAAAATATTAGTGCTTTTGCTACTTCTACCAATCCATTGCAACTGTATCGCAAATCCTTGCGATAATACAATAATGTACATTTAAATAAAAATAGAATAGAATGCTAATATTCCCCTCTTCTATTGTCAAATTATGTGGATCTCATATATGCTGCACAAGGGTAAAAATTTGTGGCAAAATGTCAGCTTTCACTCTGATTTTCTTTGCTTTTGTTAGTTCGTATCACAACCTTAATATTATGTGAAAGTATTTTTGTGTGCTAATATGATTAAAATATACACTCTGTGCCCTTCTGATGCCTAATGGAAAAAATGAGAGCTCTACATGAAAACTCAGGGTGACTAAACAGATTGTCAAATATATATATATATATAAACTCCAGCAGTCGGTTTTAATTTATTCATGGCCATCAGCTTTTCTTGTCCTATTAGTTACCATAATAGCAACACACTGTTGAGCAAAATACCAGAAGCTTTCATTAGAATCATTAACATAATTTGATAACTGATGGTATTTGATTTCTGACTTTTGAACTTTGACTTGAAGCTTGGTGTAAGATGTAATCTCACTGATTGGGGGGGGTGTTTTTTAAACATGAACATTTCACATTACATTGCTTTGTTAACAGTAATTAATGTTATCATTTGTCACAAGTTGTATTATTTGGGAAAGCAGTACTGACTGATAAAAGATGTGACAAAGATACACCAATTTCTGCCCCCTCCCCATTTTTTTTCCTATTTTAGGAATTGCAGAAAATGAGCTAACTAAATCAAGTGCGTCTTTTTTTCACAGTGACAATTGGATGAATAAGGACGTGGTTTTCACGTAAGCTATGACAATATTCATTTGTTAGCATAATAACAAAAATCTGTTCGAATTGGTCTGAGTTAAATCCATCTATGTAAAGAATTCAGAGCTATAGCTACAACTTACCTACATACAATAGAGCATGAAATTACCTATATTTTAACAAGTCCTTAAATACAGGGGCAGAGAGCACAAAGCACTGCATTTTTAGTCTACTCTCTCTAGGTTTATGGAGTAGTAGCATGCACAGCAATTCAGTGTTAATACAAATTGTATGGCTAAATCCCTAGGAGCTGCTTTGGGAGAAGTACGCTGGCAGTTCATGGTCTCAATATAAGCAGATTGAAAACGACAACATGTGTGGCCCTGCAAAACCTTGCAACTAAATGTAATCAAGTGAATAACCCCAGTGATCTAAATGGTAGCACTCATGTATGCAAAATTTCTCATGGGCATGAGTGGGCTCTTGTGACAGTAAGTGCATGTTCATGTGTGAAGTATATGTTCTTTCTCTGAACTGTATACAAGGGTTTCTATGTGTTTAAAAGTGTATTTATGAGTCTTTAGAATTGTAAGATTAAAAAACTATAGACTGTTATATCCAGCTCTACATATAAAGGGGGTTTCTAGGAAATGCGTCTTGGACTTGATAGACAATTAATAGACTATTCTATGAGCATTACCATGTTTGTCCACTTTCTCATTCTATGGGTTCACGATAGTAAACACTGGTGCGCCGGGCAGCAGGTGTTCTTATTGATATTGTTATGAATCCGACATGAATGTCTGCTTGGCTATGTGCGTGAGTCTCTGTATGCGTGTTTCCTCAGGATTACCCCTGGCTCAGATCTTTAAGTGGGGACTCCATTATCCTAGTGATCTAGAACCTGGCTTGGATCTTAAGCAGGGACTGAGTCAGCCTGGTGATCCTAAGCCAAGGTGTTCCATTGGTTAATATTTTAGGTTACCTTTAGCTCAGGTCTTTTGTGAGGACTCAGTTAGCTCAGTGACCTTAAGCACAGGCATACTCTGTGTAGAAGAGGTTATTTGAGGCAACACTCACGATCGAAGAAAACAACATGACCACGGATCCTTGTAGAAACAAAGGTGCCAGGCTAGACGTTATTGCAATGTTGCACAATGACAAACAATCTATCTCAACAGATTTGTTGGCAGCATTTGTACTCTCAATGCAGTGGAACAGCTCAACTGACAGCTGGACTCTCCGTCACCCTCTATGGCTGCATGAAATCTGGGCTCTCGGGCTCCTGCTTTTATACCCTCCTTGGACCTAGTGCCTCGGCCCCCTTTGGGGTATAAGTTTACCTTGATTGGTTCACGCACCCCTTTTTTGATGCCACCCATAAATTTGATAGGTCTGCACATCACTGCACATTTCCATTCATTAAGGTGTCAGATTTGACCAAAACATTACCTTTAGATTTGGCCAGAACATTCCCTTAAGGTTTAACTGAAACATTACGTTCAGATTTGACCAAAACATCACCTTTATCTCCTTGACGCTAGGCCGACCCATCACCTCCCACCTTTCAGGTACCTTTTCACTCTTGCTGTAGCTGCGGCTGACTTCTTGCCAATTTCTGTGACGTCAAACTACTCCTGTCAACTTGACCATTTATCCAGCTCAAGCTTGTTGGTTCGATCTGCCTCGCTAGGCCTTAAGCCTCATTCCTGATCATTTCTACTTGCCTTTTTAATTTAACCATTTACTTTCTCCTACAAACACAAGGGTAAAACAAGGCATAAAAGTATCTGATACCCATGTTCTCAATATTGTGGCTCTTTTAGTACTATTTCCTGGAAAAGGGCTTATTCCCTAATGTTGGACAATTAATTATCACTACATTTTTTACTCTTGGAGCACCCAATAGGAGGACCAAACAAATACAGAAAAGAAACAATGCAATCTCTGAACAGCTTACAATCAAAAGACTCGTGTAACCCCAAATTTTCAAGAGTATCTAGTGATTTTTGGATACTCAGCTTGAGACATCAGACTTTCAGAAAGTACTGAGCACCCACTCTCTGAAAATCAATTCCCTTTAAGTCCCACAGCAGACACCCAAAAATTGAGGCACCCAAAATCACTAGTGCCAAAAAAATTGATTTGAGTCTGCAAAACTTCTCTCAACCAACTTCTTAATCATCCACATTTCTCCGAGAATTTCATGAAGAAAGGATACTCTTGTTTTACAGATCAAGAAACTTAAATGACTTCTCAAGAAATACAGAAAACAAGCAACAAAACTGGGGGCAGATCTTCAGTTGATGTTCAACATCATGGTGCCAGTGAAGAAAATTTACCCCAGTTGACAATCCGTATCCAGATCTCCCAGATTCAAACCCACACAGGCTCCAATACACAGTGGAGCAAACAATGCACACTTCTTGTTTTGTGACATTATACAATATTAATGTTTCAAAAGAGATTTAAAAAACAGCTGTAAATATTAAAAATAGCCAAAACAATTGTTTAAAGTTAACATTTTAACGACATGTATGTGTTCCCAGGCTGAGACTTTTTTGAGGAACTCCACTGTATTATTTTTAAATGAGTGCTTGGAGAAATTCTATACCCCGCCCCTCCACAAACAGCCAAAGTGAGAATTTTTAGAAAACTGTTAAAATGGTTATAGATTAAAACATGTAAAAGACATATTTGTTGGTAAAAATGCATCAAAATGAACAGGAGTTTATAATCTTTTAAAAGTAATAAATATTTCCTATTCTACTGTACAATTATGCCATTCTTATTTAACTGTAAACTTACTAGCTGTGATTTGTATAGCTTATTCAAATCAACACAACCATGTTTGCTTTTTTATCATCTCCAAGGTTCATGCACATCAAAGTTGGTGAGCTACTATTATGCCTAACCAATGTAAATAAAATCATACACAAATGTTTATGCAAATTAATAGAGAGAGAGCTGTCAAGAAACATCTATCTTCTAGTTTTGATGTGGATTTGCATACTGTTTCCTTAAGAAAACTCACAAAAGTGAGGAAAGTCAATTATAGCCACTGGAGAAAAATATTGCCTCTTCTCTCTCACACACACAGCTGCTTCACTGGCTGGCAAGAACTGACAACAAATAAATAATAAAAGGAAATATCTTTGTCCTGGTGTGACTGCAGTCTGAAGAGTAATGTTCCCTCTAAGCTGCAGCCAACAGCATTTTGGTGCCCACCATGCTACTCACATAGCTAGGAGCGCAACTGACATCCAGACCTTCAACCTGCCGGAATGTGCAGCAGCTCTGCTCAGCACCATGGACTAAAAGGAAACAGCAGGGAGGAGAAGTAAGAACTGGGGTGGAGGTGAGACAGCAAGGAGCATGAACAGCCCCTGGATTCCAATCGGCCTGCCAGGCCCTATGTCCCAAACACTCAACAGGTCTGCTAGGCACCATAGGAGTCAGCAGGATGCATTTAGGTAGGGTGGAGTTGTTGGGAAGCTGTCCGTGGTCCTGTCCAAGAGGACACAGGGACATGCAGAAAGGCTGGCCCCTGCCTCTAGCAGGAACAAGCCCCTGACAGCCCAGCATGGCAAGTAGTTGTGGTAGAGAACGGTAGCCTGTTCTGATGCCTCCGCTGCTGAGGCAGAAGTGCCTGGTCTGTATTCGCCTACCCATTCGAGGATGTGATGGCAACTTCTTCCCAGGCACCCGGAGGGAGGAAAGGGAAGAAGGGCTAGGAGTAGAGCAGAGAGGGAGGAGCAGGCAGGCCTTTCATCTGGTTTTAAATGAGACAGTCCTCTTTTTGGGTGGTTGGTCCTCCATGTGGTACGGAGGCAAAACCAGATGTGGTTTCTACTAGTATCGGTTAGGGGTGCCATTTTGAAGAACATGCTGCTCTGCTCCTGCCAGTGTGACCCTGTATACAGGATGCACATGAGGTCATGTACTGAAATGTCTGGTATTCTGGCCACCCTGGGGAGGGGCCACCCTAAGGAGGGGAGCAGGAGTAGTTATGGGCCAGAGGGGGAAGACCTTAAACCATTTTCCCCAAGGGAGCCTCTAGCCAGCACGGAGGGGTAAAGAGTGGAGAAGGGGAAGCAGGGGCTGACAGGGGGGTATAATAGAGAGGTTCTCTCAAGGGCTGAGGCTCTGGGCAAGGGATGGATGTATGGGGTCATGGGAAAAAAGGCAAGGGCTTCCACTTTCCTGGTTATCTAATTTTGTGTGGTTTATAATTCTAAAACACTTCTCAAACAGCTGTGGTCTCTCATGTGTGTATGAATTTCTGATGTGTCACTTTAAAAATAGCTTATACTTGTAATACAACATGTTAAGCCTCTTATATTACTCAAACTGCCGATACGCATGTTTGTGTGTCCCATATACTCAAACATTATGGCAAAAGAAGAAATACTTTCATAAACACTCTCTCTCTCACTCACTCTTTCTACGTATATACATGCCATGGGCAAACAAAGAGTTTCCATTTTGATGGAGACTACTGATTTGAGTAATAATCCTTATGCATAAATTCACACATACACACACACACACCCCTCTACCTTCCTTTTACTTAATAACCGTACTAACTTCATTGGTTGTTTAATCAAACTGGTAGCAAAGTTAGGGAACATGAATTTTGCCATTAAAAGCTCAGTGGCAATTAGCATTAAGTCAAACCATTAACTTTCCCAGCACGGCAAAAACTGATGAAAATAAATTTTGCTTAGCGCTACCTCAACTTCCAAACAGTATACCTTCTTTACGTATCAGTGAAGCATTAATCATCAGCTATATATTTCTTTCCCTGTTGGTGTTCTATTGCAGTGCTGTTCACTTGCTAGTATTTAATAAGTTTCACCATTGCAAACCCATTATAAACCCTTAATTCCCCTTTCCATTATAAATTCTTGAAACTAAGGGTTATAACATAAATCTGCCACACAACTCAAATTTGGCACAAAAAATTTTAAGGTTTTTTCAAAGGATTTTTTTCTTCCTCATCAACAGAATTGGGCTGGAGGGTGGGAAGAAATAAATGTGCTTTTAATTAATAGGGGTCCAAAAATATAAAATCCACATGCCCAAAGGAAACTGTGAAGTTACTTATCAGAAAATATAGTCTACAACTATATTGTATTCATATGCATTCTTAATAAGGTCGGGAAAGTTATTTAACAATTTCCTAAATATTTTTAGAAGGCAGATTTGGAACAAGGAAATAGGTAAGAGTGTATCAAAGAGCTCTTAGGAAGCAGTGGCAGTTTATTAAATTATCTGTACAAACTACTGAGAATGTACCCAACACAGACTTGATCCTCTTTTATGCCAGGGCTCTGCTCAGCATAGAAGAAAGGGGCAAAGCTTGCTTGGACCATTTAGCCCTCAGTGTAAATTTGAGCAGCTTCAGGACCATGATATAAACTAAGAAGTGCAGGGGTGCTCCATTCCAGTCCTCTTCCTTTGTCCATCTCTTTTAAGTGAGGCATTACCACAAGTAGTTGGATTCACCTGCTTTTCAGCTTCATTATGCCACCCAAGTGGCACTAAGCAGCTATGTGCTGAAAGATTTGCAGCCCCTTCCTGACTGTTCCCTTGAAGTCACTATAATCTATTTAGGTCAATGAAAGGGTCTCTTCTATATGAAGAATTTTTTTTCAACAATAAAAGTTTCATATGGGAGTTTAAGCATAAGGATTTACCATAAAGAAGAAAAATTAGGACAGAAGATTGGCACCTGTTCTATTGGACAATTGAGCCAATAATCCTCAAGCCTAGCAATAAATTATCATGACTCTAATACACAGTAAATGGGAAAATAGTATCCAAAAGAAGTCTTGAAAGATTGCATTATAAGAAATCAGTCTCCTGGGGCATCACTGTACCACTAAAGGGATTTATTAGGTATTGCCAAAAAAAACCACACAGGAGAAGTTTGGACAACTGTGAGGTACTCCATATACACACACACGGGTGCGGATACATTTTATAGAATCCCATAACGACGACAAGGAGCCTAGCTATCTACATTGGTGGCACTTCAGAATATTGCAAAATTAAGATGTACAGGATCATGAGCAAGATGACTCATTCCTCACACTTTGAAACATATACAGGAAATATTTGCAGCAGCAGCACCACAGCATCTCAGAACTGTGATTTATAGAAATACAAAGAGGAGGTAATGTCTAGTAGTGGGTAGGGAAGTAACACATTAGGAAAACCTCCATATGCCATTCCGACTAGTATGTAAGTTGTAGCCACATGTGGCAGGGTAGCCAGAACTGTGCTGCCAGGGTGGAAAACTGAGCAAAAGCCAGACAAAAGGCAGCTTAAAACTGAGCCTGAGTGCTAGGAACCACTATTACCATTCTACCATATCAAAGAGAAAGAGGCTATTACACATAATACATAAAATAACATTTAGTAAGGAAACCAGAATAATTACTTAGCAAAAAGGACATTCAGTCAGGTTCTAACCCATTGCTCTGAATTGGGAATATTACTTATGTCTTAAGTTAAATTGAGTACAACTTCCTAAGCACTCCCTTAAAGAACACCTGTAAGTAATGGGATGGAATATCTAATTCATCTTTATTTTTCCCCCACTAGAAACAGTGAATTTAAGAAGATCTTTGATGTAACCTATTCTTTACAAACTCCATGTGCTCAGTGCTGCACTTAAGATCACAAACCCATTGATGTGGGCATGTACAGAACAGGCCAGAAAGACAAACTATATTTTTTTGTTATTGCCTGCTGCAATCAACACAGGTTTAATTTATTCTGTGCGAGTTTAGGAAGCACACGTTTATGGCAGAAGAACTATTTTACCCTTTAAGTGAAAGCTTTGTAAAATGTGCTGTTGAAAACAAAAGTGTTACAGTAATTAAAATTGCAATGACAATTGGTTTTTGAAGTACTTTCTAATTATCATTGGGAGTGTTTCAATAACACATCTGAAGAATATTCATGGTTCTTTAGTAACCTACATAAAATGCTAGTTATTCTGTATATTATTATGGCAAATGAAATCTGTGCCATATATTTTGATTTCTCACTAGGATTTTTTAAAATTGAGTGTTTTGGCTCTCCTTCAGCATCCACCAACTAGGCCCTATTATCCTATGACAATATGCCATTTTACTAATATCTATTCATTATAAAATGATGGTGATTTTAACCCTATGGGTGTCCTTTCAACGTAGACTTTTAACATTATAGATTTTGATTTTTCTCTAGGAAAAAACAGCAACTTCAGCCCATAATATAATATAATTATGAATAAATACAGCATATTTTTGTGTGGTAGAACACTATAAAACAGTATATAACTAGTTATTAGTATTATTCGTACTGCAGTAGCACCCTGGAGCTCCATTCATGGGCCAAGATCCCACAGTCCTGGCACTGTACAAAAATACAAGAGAGCCCTGCTCTAAAAGATTTTACAATCTAACAGCCCTTCATTACAAAAGGGAAAAATCAGGGCTCACAATAAAAAGGAAAAACTTCTTACCGGTGAGATCTGCTAAATTATAGAATATGAAAGAGTGGAGGAATGGTTATCACTTAAAATATTTTAAAAGGTGAAACAAAATGGGAAAACATGACAAAATGTAATGCAGCACTAGCAGGGGAGACCAGAAAAATGATTTCAAGTCTTTTGGTGAGACTGTAAGAAGCGAGCTAATATGTGCATGCCAGTGCAATCTACTCAATGGAATCAGAACTGCTTTGCTGTGTCAGAGGACCAATACTACTAATAGGTATTTCTTTAATTCAGATGGCAGATATCTGATTTTGAAACAGGATCCAAACCCCTCCACTGTTGCTGCTGTGATGTTGAGTGCCTAGCCATTGGTTTTTGACAATATGATTCAGGTTGTTTTACTCCAAATTGTCTAGCATACATCAACTTTTATTTTATTTTTTTTAAGATCAAGAATACTGCTGTGCAATTCTGCTGTCTCACTCTATTGTCCCAATGCCCATCAAACAAGATGTCAGCATCCACACCAGCCAGCTGTTAGATCAGAAATAAAAGTAATTGTAAGAGAATATCATCATAGGACCAACGTCTCTGCCTTTAAGATTGAGTGTTTTGGCTCTCCTTCAGCATCCACCAACGAAGCCCTATTATCCTATGACAATATGCCATTTTACTGATATCTATTCATAAAACGATGGTGATTTTAACGCTATGGGTGTCCTTTCAAAGTAGACTTTTAACATTATAGATTCCAAAAGACATTTAATTCTTCATTTAAATCTTAAATATATCTAGGAATTTCTCACTTCAGCAGACTTTCTAATGCCATTTACTTTACTGTTTAAACATATACTACAATCTGAAAAGAGAAAGGTCTTCATTAATTCGCTGCATTTGGGATATTTTTTAGGAGTTAGTTTCAGTCACTTATCACTATGCACGATCAGGAACCAGGTGACAATGATATTTATGAATATCACCACATTCTGGTTTTTTTTACGCTGAGGCTTTCAAAGGGGCAATGGGGGTACGGTGTCCCATTCCCTTCAAATTTGAAAGTCCCAGTCTTAATTTATTTTATTTTATTTTTTCCTGACGCTGACCCACACTTTACATTTTACCCAGCACTATCTGCCATTTTTCCTACTCTAAACCTCAATCCCAGTGCGTTACCTTTATATCAAGTCCTGTTGGAAAGTAACAATAACTAATGAAAGAAGGTTTATGTCATTTGGCTCTCACAAGTTATATAATACTGCAAACGTAGCTTCTTTTTTTAAGTCAAAAACACAGAGGAAAAACCCATGTTTAAGAGAGGATGTTCTAGGGGAAATTTAAAAGATCTAAATGCAGTCATTTCCTCTATAAGAACTATACAGAGAAAATATTAAGTAGTCTGTAAGAGTGAGCAGGATGTTATAACTCCATCAGTATATCAATGACCCAGATGGTATTTGTATGTTTGAAGTATGACATCTTTCCCCCTCTGTCATCCAACACAAGTAATTAAGAATAATCAAGTGGGTGTTAATTGGATATAATGGAACAATCTCCAGTCAGCCTGAGCCTACCATTTGCCTCTTACTAGTAATTATGAACACTAAGTACTCATGCTAATCTCCTTCTTCTCATTGAAGCCAAACAGAGGTACAGTATTTACTGAGATGATGGCTTGTTTTGTCTGCAATTTAGTCTGTTTAAGCCAAGAAACTCATAATTTGCCAAGCTGTCACCAGCTGCTGGGATTGGACAAAGGGAAGTAAGGCCCTTGATGACAACAATTCAGTGTATATCATCAAAGAGAAAAGGACACATATTAATTAAACTGACCTCTGGTTACAGCCAGAGCAGCAGCAGCACCTGGATGTGTAAACAGTGAAAAATTAAAGCCATAAATTTGTATTACAGTGAACACTCACCTTATATGTGCATTTCATATCCAACATTCCTCATCCTTTAAACAAAACTTTTAAAGCAACTATATTTTTTCTACAGAAGGCTAACAGTCCTTTGCTGACATGAAACTGGTGAACAATCTCAGTCATATCACTTTAGAATGCACTTCACTGTTTGATTACTATTACTGTAGCAAATTGAAAGTATCTTATCAAGAGTGACCATTAGAAACATATTACCAGCCATTAAGCAGATGGTTTGATGTTTTAAAATAGCTTTTACATAGTAATAGAATCCAGAGTAGTCAACTTTATTTATTATTCTATTAAGGACAAAAAAAAAACCCAACAAAGAGCTACTTTATTTTTTGTAGACATACTGTAAGAACATCAGGTTACAAAACTACTAAATCAGTGTTACAATCTTTGAAGCACATTTACTGAGAAAACTGTTACAATTAAAATTTATTTGAATAAGAGGTGGTTGGAGCATGGTGAGTCAGGCAACTTAATTTGAGGACAAAGCTGGAGAGTCATGATAACAGTGGGACTATATATATATATATATATATATATATATATATATATATATATATATTATTTTTTTAATAAGCAAGTTCATCAAAAATGCATTTTTGGGGGGCACCATGACTATTCACAATTTCAGGTCAAATAGTTTCGGCCAAAAAAAAAAAAAAAGTCCAATATAAATTGTAAATAACAACATTTTATTTTCATATTCTCAGAAAACACTTTTTTTTATTTGAAAGATACTTTCTTTCCATTTTGGTGATAAATACTTAATTAAAGTTTTGGTTCAATCCCCCACCCCCATTTTTTTAACTGTTTTAAGAACTAAAGGTGGGTTATATAATTTAACATGAGTTTATGGAAGATAGATCCTGTTGAACTAACATGATACCTTTTTGAGGACGCTGCAAGTTTATTCAATGCAGGTAATAGTGTGAATATAATTCAACTTCTGTATTGCATTTGGCTTTGTGACCCATGACCTTTTGATTAAAAAATTAGAAAGACAAAATGAACATGATGCCCATTATATGGATTAAAAAACAGTTAAAATTACATTTTGAGACTGTTTATTTAAGTGGGGAATCATCAAGAGGATGTTTCTAGTGGGGAGCTTCAGGGATCAGTTCTTGACCCTATGCAGTTTAACAATTCTGCCAATGATCTGGCTGAAAACATAAAATCATCACTAATAAAGTCTACAGATGACCAAAATATTGTGGAGTAGTAAATATTGAAGAGGATGGGTCCCTGATACACCGTGACCTGGATCACTTAATAAGTTGGGTGCAAGCAAACACTATTCATTTAAATATGGACCAAACACAAAGACATACAACTAGGAACAAAGAATACAAGCCATGCTTACAAGATCTACTCAACCTTGGGAAGCAAAGACTCGGAAAAAGATTTGGCAATCAGGGTGGTTAATCAGCTCAACATGAGCCAGTGCGATGCTGTGGCCAAAAGGACTAATGTAATCCTTGGAGATATAAACAAGGGAATGTCAAATAGACATTATTTATCACATGAGCTTTCGTGGGAGAAAATCCCACTTCGTCAGACGCTTTGAAGATGGGAAATTTACAGAACGGGAGGAAATTAAATGCTGGGGAGTGTATGACATAGGATCAGGTCAGGCTGTAATAGCAAATCAAAATAGGTGTTAGGATTCAAACACTGGGGAACAGCACATAGAGGAGGGTGAGGTCAAATCACTTGTTGTAATGAGAGAAAAATCCATAGTCCCTGTTTAACCCCAAGACCACTGAGTCAAATCTGCATATAAATTCGAGTTCTGCAGTTTCTCTTTGAAACTGTGATTTGTTATTCATCTGTTTCAACACAGCTACTAACAAGTCGTCAAGGGAGTGAGCAGGGAGATTGAAGTGTTCCCCTATTGGTTTTGTAGTGTTGCAATTTCTGATGTCAGATTTGTGTCCATTTATTCTTTGGCGCAGAGACTGTCCTGTTTGTCCAATATACAAGGCCGAGGGGCATTTCCGGCACATGATGGCATAAATCACATTGGTGGATGAGCAGGTGAACGAGCCCTTGATGGAGTAGGTGGCTTGATTAGGCCCTGTGATGGTGTCATCAGTGTAGATATGAGGGCAAAGTTCGCAGCGAGGTCTGTTCACAGAAGAGCCATGAGAATGATTAAAGGACTGGAAAATATGCCTTACAGTGATAGACTCCAGGGGCCCAATCTGTTTAGCAAATTAATAATGGGCTCAATCTAGCAGATAAATACAGAACATGATCCAAAGGCTGGAAGTTGAAGCTAGACACAAAAATGCAGACTAGAAATAAAATGCAGATTTGGAACAGTGAGGATAATTAACTACTTGAATAATTCATCAACCATGGTGGTGAATATTCCATCACTAGCAATTTTTAAATCAAGACTTGGTGTTTTTCTACAATATGCTCTAGTTCAAGCAAGAATTATTCAGAGAAGTGTTGTGGCCTTTGTTTTACAGGAGGCCAATCTGGATGATCTCAGTGGTCCCTTTTAGTCTTATAATCTACAAATCTATACATTTCCTTAACATTGATAGGCAGCCACACCAGGTATAAAAGAGCACTATTCAACTCGCTTCGGCAAAGAAAGAACATCCAAGAAACAGTGGAGAGGTTTAGCTTTATTGAATATAATTACCCTCACTGGAATTTGACTTGCCCACCGTATCTATTCATACATCTCCCATAACTGTAGTAAATGAATGTTAAAAAATTTACATGAACAAATAAGCAAAGTGAACCTCTGTTGTTTTAATAAGTGTCTTAGAAACTTAAGTGACCACAAAAATCAGGAATTTGATCTCTGAACTCATCCAAAAAGCAAGTGTTCTCTTTTGAAATTTTGCATCACCCATTCCCGCCTTTTTTTCCTACCCCAAATGATTACTATGATGGGGCATTCACTCCACACATACTGAGAAAGTGTAATATGGACCGGAAAGGCCAGCTAACCTGTCTGCTCACCTCTGGGGAGGGGCACCAGGTCAAATTAGAAATAAAACCCAGATGGGGGAGGGAAGGGCTTATTTCCATAAAGAGCTGGGTGAGCCAAGTTGAGGAGAGGACAGCCACAGGACAGGAGATGGAGGTCACTCTTTTGGTGAAGTAGACTGAAAGAAGGCTGAGAAGGAGAGCCGAACACCATGGTTTCTTCAGGGGTGAGCTAGACATCCAGAAATGTCAGAACTCTGTAAAGCAATTTGGCTACAGGGCCGGGATGCTCTTATAGTTGGGGATGGCCAAAGGACAGTGGGGGGAAACTGAAGCACAGCTGCCAGACTGCCACAATAAGTTGTTCTAAAGCAGCATCTTTGCCACAATTACTATCCCCCATACATTTTGTACTGCTAAAAGTGACATTTTTCTCCAATACATTTTTCAAGTTTATTTTAGGAATAACATTCTCCTGATTTCAATTCATTCCCGTTACTTATTAATAATGACCTCCAGAGTTTGTTATGGGTTCCAGTGAGTAAAAATGGTATCCCTGTAATTACTTCAGATTGGTCAACGCATATGCAAACATTTGTGCGTCTCTCTGGATCTGGCACTTCATTTAAAGAACAGTATTTTTGGTCATTTCTAAAAACATAGATCACAAATGTCACTGGAACACAATATCTTTCCTAAGGAACCAAAACATTGTTTCATCTATTCTTGCTTTCCACTTTCGATAGGGGTATTACTATGTTTCAAGTAATGCTACTGAGGAATCTAGCCAATTGTGCATTAAGATAATAGTAATGGCTCCAGATCCAAGAATGGAATCCCCTACTTCCCCTCATAGAAAATCAGTTGGTAAATTTAACAGTGTTTAAGGAGATATTAAATAGGGTTCTACAGAAGTTAAATAGAAATCTATACCATTTAGCAGTGAGCAATACCCTGCAGAATTGTAAAAATTATTCTACTCAATTTATTAATGTTATCTCTGCTATAGAGTTCTATATGTTGGTTTATAAATTAAAGAGTAAGGCTATCAGTCACCATTCTATGCAACATCCCCATAAAAGCCTGCTCTGAAGCACAAGTTTCAAAAGATCAAAATTAACCTGTTCAAGAAAATCAAACTACATCCAAAACAGCCTACTTCCAAAGGGTGCCTGTGCTGAAGTTCAGTAAATCATTTTGGCCGATACACAGTACATGACCCACAGTATTCTAAGTGTCTTTACAACTACTCCTTTTAAGCATTTGCAAAAGGAAAGATTTCTAACAATTTTTGAACTGCAATAGTGGTATTACAGGGAAAACATAGTCAAGCATGGCCATCACTTTGTGTTCAGGAATACACCTCATACTCAAGACAGGCATATAAAGAGAAAGTCTCCGAGGACAGACAACCTAAAAAAATAAGTGCTTTAGGATATACCAGGATAGCCAGTGGAGGGAGAAAAAAAAAATCAATGTCTCATTGAAAAGCCTATGCCTATAATAGTACAATTTCCAGGCTAATTCACAACTATGCTAAGACTTTTAAATAAAAGATTTTTAATTTTTTTCTTTTTAATTCATAAGACCCTATGGCTTCTTAGACCACCTAAACATGGACTTTTTCGTTTTCTGCCCTGCTCGCCAAATGACAACACTCCCCATCAGAAAGCAAGAAATCCTTTTTTAAAAAAATGTTAAGGTTTAAGAACAGAGGTGTTTCTCTGTGGAGCTTTTTGTGCAGCAAGGATAAATTGCTTTCCTGGTCAAGAGGAAGGTGAACTGAGGATCTGTCGATGCTGCCAGGACTGCATGAAGCGATGCAGTGGGATCGATTAAGCAGGCTGTGTAGACCCGCTCAATTGATCCCAGAAACGCTCTCTGGTCAGTGCAATAAATCCATTCCTACAAAAAGGATCAAGTCTGCGTCAACCAGAGCACATCTCCCATCAATACAGCACAGAGGAGATGCTGTGGTAGAGCAACTTAAGCACACCAATGGGAAATATGCAAGCTACAGTACATAGCCTGTGTATCTTCCCTGGCATCAGTCTAGACCAGTGATTCTCAACCGGTGTGCCGCAGCAACTCCTAAAGTGTGCTGTGAGAGTCTATGGGAGCTGGAGTCATTTTAAGTCTCCCGCCCTGCTCAGCCCAACCACCTGGGCTTTGCAGGGCGGGAAAAGCCTGCAGCGGATGCTGCCCCGGACCCAGCCCATCCCCGGGAACATGTGCGGCTGTGGGATTCAGCCCTGTCCCTGGTGGCTGGAGCTGGATGGCGTGGGAGGTGGGTGGATTTTTGGAGCTGCCTCTCCCAGGAGCAGCTTCAAAATCCGCCCATGGGCACGGAGCTGATGGGGGATGGGGCCAGTGGGGGCCACAGCAAGGCCTGCGGGGCCCCAGCGAGACCCACAGGGGGGGCGGGTGAGGGCCCGAGGAGGCCGTGGGGGAGGATGGGCGGAAGGCTGGTGCTGGACCCAGCTAGGCCGATGGGGGACACAGGACGGCCAGTGGAGGCCCCTGGCAAGGTCAGCGGGGACCCTGGCAGGGCACCATCGAGGGGTCAATGAGGCCAGCTGGTGCGGGCCAGGCAGGGCCCTGGTAAGGGCCAGGGAGAGGGACCTGATAAGGCCTGCGATGGCCAAATGAGGCTGTGGGGCTGGAGGCTGGTGCTGGCCCAGGTGGAGGGGGTTGGGGCCCTGTCAAGTCCCTGCAGGGGACCCAGCAGGCAGTGGCGGGGGCCCAGTGAGACTGGAAGGGGGCCCAGCAGTGGCCCGGCGAGGCCAGCAGTGGAGCTGGGGTGTTGGGGGAAGTGGGCGCAGCAGGCAGCAGAGCTGCTGGGAAAGGAGGTGTCAGGGGAAGTGGGCACTGTGGATGGCAGAGCTGCCAGAGGAAGGGAGTGTCGGGGGCATAGGGGTGCTGCTGGCGGCAGAGTTGCTTGGGGGAAGGGGGCACTGTGCCATGCTCCCCATATGGCCATCCCTGCCCCCTTTTGCCACCCCTGCCCTGCTCTGCTCCCCACACTCTCTCCTGCCACCCCACAAAGCCATTCCTGACCTGCCCTACTACCCCACCACCTCACATAGCATTTCCCAACAAGCGTGCCACCGCTCATGAATATTCACGAATTAATTTGAATATTCATAGGTTTATAATGGAGGAGTGCCTCAATATAATTGAAGGCATCAAAGTGTGCCATGGCAGAGAAAAGGTTGGGAACCGCTGGTGTAGACGAAGCCTCAGTTTAGAAATTAAGCCAGGATAGTGCTGAAGCAGCTCTCAGGTGAGAGGTTTTACAATAATATGGACAAATCCACTGACTCGTTAATCCTCTAAACTAAGAATCGGTCATTAAGACCCCAAACCTGCAAACATTTAAGCACACAGATCATTGATTTCAGTGTAACTACTCATGTGAGTGAAGCTGTATATCTGCTTATGAATTTGCAGAGCTAGGGCCTAACAGTCCCTGACACCTTGGGAATAAGCAGGGATTCAAATGGCCACCTGAAAAGGTCAAATTGAGTTTTCGCTCATGACTACATTGGCCGAACAGTGTGACTAGAGCCATTGGTTTAGAGCCAACTAAAATCTTGGAGTTGTCTACTTTATCATCATCTCCAACTTCCCATTTCTTTGCTGTAAGCAAATAATAGACCATGCACCAAACAATTAAAACAGACAAATTCTTTACAACCCTCCCCCCCAACTCCGCTCCTCAAACAAACCACAGAATAATGTTTCACATGAGAACTACTCTAGCCATAAAGAAACATTCACAGTTCACAACTATACTCCCACTGCTGTTTAGTTTTCTAAGAGCAAAATGCATAATGTAAGGTATGAGAGAGACAAGGTAGAGGACGTAATGTCTTTTACTAGACCAACTTCTGGTGGTGAGAAAGATGCGCTCCTTCAGGAGTCACAACTGAATGGAAGGTGGAAGAGATTGTTTCGTGTAAGTAGTTAGCACATATTCTGTGGGACCATTCTAGGTAGACTGACCTGTTAATACCTGTGCAGTTATAGGACAAAAACAGGGCATGAGTGGGTTACAGCAACCTCCACAATTCAAGAGCTATCAATCCTACATGTGCCTAATACTATGCGGCGTGCCTCATCCAGTGCACCAAATGTCCCTACAATGACTTGGAAACCAGACACTCACTAGCTCTCCAATTCACGTCTAGGAAATGATCGGACAAAAACCCCCTTTCACCTGTGGGTGAACGCTCTGCACAAACTGATCACCCTGTATGTGACCTCTCATTCCTCATCATCAAAGGAAACCTGCATAACACTTTCCAAAGACAGCCCTGGGAGCTTAAATCCATAACTCTGCTAGATACTAAAAATCATGGACTGAACAGAAACATTAGATATATGACAACGATCTGCAACCCAGTAACCTCCCCTCCACTTTCTGTCCTTTGGTTCCTGCTACTGTGGCTGTAACCATTCTCTCTCTGTCTTCCAATGAAACAAGATACAAACCTGGCTCTACAAAGTATGATTTCCAATGCACTTGTATAAAGAAAATTTGCCTCAAATGACAAATCTTGGGACTGAAGGAAACACCTTAGTGAGCAGAATTGTGCTCAGTACCATTAGAGATCCTTGGGGGTGGTGTCTTGGAGATTGCCTAATAAAAATGAACTCTTGTTTTGATATCACTGTACTTAACAATCACAGAACCACCACCACATTTATTACTATTTTATAGTAGCTTTGCAGTGAGTGTACAACAGGGAGCAATGGAAACGAAAGGTACATTTTTACTACATGGTTGCAGGAAACCACTACAATTCAAATACATTATTTTCCTCATATTTTATTCCTTTGCAGATGATGTGAAATGAAGCCTAAGCAAGCAACTGAGAAGCCTCATTCCAAAAGATCTAGGGTTCACCCAAATGACACAAATTAAATGTGTAAAGGTTAATATTCTTGTGTGTACATATGTATGAACGAACTCCCCCACACTCCCTTGTAGAAAACCAAAGTCCTGATGCTATTGCTTCCCCAACTGGAAAGATTCTGTCAGCATTCTCACGGCAAAGTGGACGTAACATGAATGGCAGAAATTTTGATTGATGTCACTGCCTGCCTGTCAAGTGAAACAAGCAGGGCCAATCTAATCATGTTAGATTAGTGGATACAGATGTGATAGCATATATTTGTATTACATAGATGTGTACGTGTGCATGTATAGATATATAAATATATCTTTTAAATAATGTATTTTGCCCTCCTTTAATGGTGTGATCCACAGAGAGGTCTATCAAACTACTCTATGCAAAGCCAATAAGGTTTTTTGACTGATCAAAATGAAATAATTAAATAGCAGATATGCTGGATAGTTGAGAAGCAGTCAACAGTAGCTCATGTGAACCCATGTATCTTCTAGGCTTTGATTCTTAAGAGTTGTTTTTTGCACTGTCAGAAAGGAATCTGTGTCTGGCTATCAAAGGTTGATCATTCACTATCTGGATGAAGAATATCATGGAACAAATAAATCTCATTTTATTGAATCCTCCTCTTGAAAGGCAGACTAATGCACTTGCCTTTCACTACCTGAAGTGATGGAGAAAACTGAAGACCCTGAAACAAGATATCAAGGAAGGGGAAAAGACAGATAGATTAGATAGAAATATATCCAAGAAAGGATATTTGGGAAAAGACAACTATCTTATACAAAATGAACATTAAAAAAAATCTCTAGCCTACAAACTAAGAAAAACAGAAAAGAGAGGGACAGCCAGCATGGCAACACAGCTGCAAAGAAATCCTTTCCCTTTGGCACTTAGAGCCACGTTTCCTTTTGTATGCTTACTCCATCTGTTTAGATACAGATCTACAGATAAATATGTACAGAACTCCTCCCCATGGTAGCTGCTTTCTGCCTGGCTGAGGCATCAGCAGAAGCCATTCTAAATGGACAGCTGAGCTATATTGTCAGGTAACCCACACTCCAGTTACACAGTTTTGAATCATGGTCATAAAACAAGTAATAAGTTAATTGGCCATTTTGCTTCTGAAGGAGAGTAATGCCCTGAAGATCTGAAAGGAAACCAAGTTGCTTTTTGTTTTTCTATTGAATACTTCTTCCTATAGGTTTGCACAACACAAGGCTTTCCTACACATAGAAGAAACAGGAACCATTTCTCCCTTTTTAAAAGTTAAATGTCTAATTTCAAACCCACTTGGGAAAGAGAGCTCATTAGGGACATGCCTCGGACAGAGTTTGAATGCAACTTATTTAGCTCTTTGAATTTCTCATTTTAGAACATTTATAACTCTGAATAGGACCTTCTGCCAGATTCTCTGACCTTTGGATCTGATCCTTGTAGATTCGGAGCAGCTTCAACTCCTATTTATGCCAATGGAGTCGAAGGCACTCGGTAGCTCATAGACTCAAGCTCTTTGTTTCAACTCTTAGCCTATTTTTTTAAAAAAATCATTATTTCATACAAAGAGTCTTTGCCATTGTCAGATGAATAGACTCAAAATTATGCCATAGTGGCTCCCAAGGTACCATCCATTATATATGATATTTCTCCCCATTGGTTTTTTACTGTATGATGCAATTAGCTGCTCTGAAGATGGTTAATCTAAGAAAAAATTCTACTCATACATAGTATTAGTCACTCAGACATGATATGGAGGTTACTTAGAATCAATACCATATCAGGTAGATATTTTAGATTGAACCTAAAACTACAGACCTTGCAAAATCTGACTGGTGGTTTGTAGAATGTACATTTGCTTACACACAGAATACAGTATACCAAAATCCAAATAAACAGTAATAAAGATATCACGGATCAAGCCTTAAAATTAGCTTCCACAAATTAATTGCTAGCACTCTCTATTAAATTACTTATCCCAGAGCAGTTAGCTCCTAATTTGCTCATTTCATATAGGAATTTGTGTGGATCCTATATGACCCCTGGTTTTTTTAGCTAGTTTCAAAATGTTTTAGGGCTTACACAGAAATTTGTAAAATGTCAGCTTGAAAATTTTAATTGACTTATTAGCAATATCTCTTCTTTGAATGACCTTTTAGTCCTTCTTATAACATATCACCTACTTTTACTACCTTCTGGCTGACAGTTTCTAATATATTCCTTCCTACTGGATGATATCATCTGTCCTTGGATGGAATTAACTAAAGCACTGCACATTTAGAAGCTGACATTAATCCATATCCACAGATTTTTAACAGCTGCTGGGATAAATATTGTGTTTCCACACATTAGGTTTTATAACAATGACTAGTAGAAATAAATGGAGATTAAATATACAGTGACAACACCAAAAATAAGGTGTTGTGGGGGGAGGGACTCTAGCTGAAAAATGTAGTGTTTAAGTGGATGAATCTATCAAAGATGAAAATACTTATAATTAACAGGAATAATTCAGTTATGTGTAAATATAAGCTATATTTGTTTCCATTACACTGGTATATTTCTTTTTTAATAATCATATTCATAACAAGTGTTACTAAATAGATAGATAACTAGTAAAAGACCCAGATAATCTTTCTATACCTGAATCATGAAAAATAGCAATTACTATTATATCACATTCATTTGCAAACCATGAATTTAGTATTACACCAATAAGTAGGTAAACAAATAAAGGCTCTAGATACAGCAGGGATGAATGTTCAAAGTGGTGCATAGGGAAGTAACAATAAATCTTATTGTAAATGGGACCTATGAAAGGAACTCCCCATGCACCAGTATGAAAATTTACCCTAGTCAGTCAATTAAAATACCATATATTCTATGGGAGCCTCTTCTCATTTTCCTTTTACATATAAACAGAAAATTACACATTAGTAAGGCATTGCAGGCTAACATCTGCAGGTAACTTGGCATTTTTGTAAAATAATAGCTGAAACCAAACAATTGGTTTCTCTACAAGCTAATTATTATCACACATAAACTGTTCTCATTCTTAGCGCTACAGAGTTTCTTAGTCCTATGCTGATATTTATAAAATATTCTGAAACTTCCAGGCTATTTCTGCACAATTTACAAACTTTATAAGGAACAGTGTAGGTGTTGAGCAGCTCTTTTGCACAAGTCAGTCCATAATCATTGCAGGTGCCGCACAAGTTTTACCTCCAAACCTCCACCTTCAATCAACAGTAGCTCTGTGCAGATTACTGGAGAGTTCAGGATGAAGTTCTTACACCAAGAAATGTTTGCCTAGTGTCGGTGGTATACTATCTTCTGCAACAGACTATTCAGAAAAACTCAAATCCATAAAAACCAAAAGGCAGTGTGTGAAATCACATTTGATTGGGTAAAAAAAATAAGAAGCCTTTGTGAACTTCTTCTGAAGTCACTGTAAGGCCAGTACTGCAGAATTCTATATTTGTCATCTCACTGCTTCATTTTATAGTAAAATCATGGTTCTCTAACTGCTAACACCTTTCAAATCCAAGATAGGATCTTCAAGCCAAGCGGTGCTCTGTCTTTAGCATCAGTGTACATCTCACATCATCACCAATAATAAAGTTATTGTGGGCTATATTCTGTCCTCCGTTATACCCGTGTAATCTCATTATATATATTTTTTAAAAGAAATCTTGCAGCTAGAGTGCAAAGCTGTAACACAGGACACAATTGGAACCTACCTAACAGTTCTGTTGTGGACACATGAGGCAGAATAGAATCCAATTCTCACTCCTTAGAGCTGCAGTACTAATGGGAATAAAAAAGCTGTAAAAACTTGTTTTTGTTACTAAAGTCGGCAGATGAGGCTGAATACACCAGAGACAAGATCTATGAAAGAAGAAGGAGGTGCCATTTTATATAGTCACTTTACAAACTAGATCTTCACTTTTAATAGAAAGATATAACCTATAAGGCCACAAAAAGAGTTATTTGGAGAAGAAAAGGCTATTTTAAAACATTTTCAGTTGATTAATTAAAATAGACATGAAGAATTCTAAATGCAGCATGCATTTCTGCACCTGCTGCAAACATAACAAATGTACTGGATACACATTATTGTCCTTCATACATTGTATTTTGTACCCAGATAATCTGTATGTAAGTGGTGCTTCCTTCTCTTATATTTTAGAAAGTTATTACTAGGAAAAACCATCAGAAACTTAATCCTTCATCCCCACAAATCAATAATACTCAATGCCTGCTGTTAATTATGTTTGTTAATATTTGCAATGAATGTAATAAAACTATATTTTCCATATAGAGGAAATACTTAAAGAATATCAGGATCTCAAGATGAAGCAAACCTAAGTAAAGAAATGCCAAATTTAAAAACGTACCCATTCAACCGTAACTATGTCCCTTTTGTGCATCCATTTTAGAATTTTTTTTAATTACCTGATTAAGTACTCTCCCCCCCTCCCCCATAGAACCTCTAATTTTCTTTTTTAAACTCTCTTAGTTTAGCAAAAACCTAAGCAGGTTTTCATCAGACTCCCAAAATACAATTGTCTGCCAAATTACAAGTTCCTATCACCTTCAGCTGAGGTATTAATGGTGTTTAAAAAAAAATATTAAAAAGTCCTTTTCCCATTCAGTGCTTAAAAAAAGCTCAACTGTTTTGGAAAAGATTTTCACAAAATATTCATACCTAGAAAAAGTAAGTGCTCCATATTTAAGATTGAAAGGTAACACCCTCAATAGTTAGAAGAAATTTAAAAGCAACCCTTTAAGAATGGAAATGACAGACAAGTTTAACACTGTTATACATTAGCTTCTAATTTAAGATAGAATTCATCCAAGTACAAAGAGACCACGTATGACCCTAACAACCATATTGGCTTCATATTAAGGGTTTAAGTGCAACTTAATTGGCAGTCAGAGTTAATGCATGCCATCTGAATTTCACCCATGGGCCCTAATCCTACAACCATGCATGTGCTCAATTTTATGTACATGAGAACATCTCATTGATTTCAAAGGATTGCTCATAGTGCATAAAATTCCATATTAATTAACAGAAGTGTTCTGAGAAGTTCACAAAGATACCCAATTCCTCTAAACTTTAGTTCATGTTTTGGCTCATTTGTCAGTTTTCTCTGGAGCTAAGAAAAACCTCTTTCTCGGTCTTACACAAGCAATTGCATAATGCAAATTCACAAAGTGAAAAGTAACATAATTTCAAAGAAATGTATTGATGTCTGAGTTAGTTTTCAGTTCCTTTCTGAAATGAAGGCAAATCAGTGAACTTGAGTTGAAATATTGTACATTTTATAGTAATGTAATGAATTCCTACTGCTGTACACTAGCTGAATATTTTGTATGCTGTTTCACCCACTTTCAGGGCTTGAATACATAGGACAATAGTATGCATCAATGGGATGTCATTTATAATGCACACCAATACATCACATGATAAGTGGCCTGTGGAAGTATGTAAACTTGGGAACTTTTAGTGCACACCAGCAGGCTATGTGCAACACATTGGTGCACATTACAGTTCACCGCCCACTGATGTGCATTATTGCACTGTGTAGACAAGCCTGCGATTGAGAACATTCACATTAGAACATGCTAGACACAGGTTCATCCGCTTTGAAGCAGCTAACTCAACCACAATACTTCCATTCATTTAATCTTGCTTCATGATTCCATTTAAAGCTGTGTGTGTGTACAACCTAGGCATTGAAACTGCATTCTTAAGTTGCGTACATACAACCTTACCACTAAGAGTCTGAACCAAATCAATGGCCTCTGATCAACTCCTAAGTACATGCTAGTGGAGATGTCCATTGTCCTTCTCTCCCTCTTCTCAGTTTCTTAAGGGGGAATCAGGATAAACCAGTCCCCTCTTCTTAGGGAGAATCAGTGACAAGGAAATGCCGCAACTGCTAACCAACTATTAATACTGGAGCATAGCAAGAAAGATTTTTGCTTCAGTAACTGGATTCGTTTCAACCTCAATTCAAGGCCCGTTTTTGGTGGCAGTCGAAGGGAGAGAAATAAGTTACTTAAAATAACTTGCATATCTCCCTTTGACTCTCCCTAGCACGTCCACTGGGTGAAAAGAGGGCCCTCCATTCGACTCACCACTACTCCAGTTGCCAGGATGGTCTTCAGCAACCGTCTTCCTGATCGACTGAACCGGTCTTCCAAGACCCAATCAGCTGATCAGAAAGGTCAAGCTGACAGTGGCGAATTTGCCACCATCAGTGAAGACTAGCCCCGAGAATCTTCATCTGAAATATCTCAGCTACCCAAAAGAGGTGGGCACCAATCCAGGCACTCACTGCTGCCAAAGATGCCAGTCAGCTGCAGCGATAAGAACACCACCACCCAGCCTAGAGCCTACTATGATGAGAAGTTTGGTAATCATAGCAACAGGGTTGGAAAAGATACCTAAAGTATTGCAAGATAAAAACCAACTTGTTTCACATGGGAATTGGGGCAGGGGCTTGCCTCCACATACATTGTTTTAATTAGAGAATACAGTGAGGTTCTCCTGAAGAGTTCTGACTATTAGCCGCTCTGGGTGATTAGACAAGCCTTCTCTATATACTTGCATGTGATGCTATTGTAGGCATAACACAAGATATTGGCACTGGAAAGCAATACCTTATCATTCATCAATACCACCTCTGCAAAACCATTCAATAATCTGAAAGTGCATGAAGCAACTTTTAACAAACATTTCATTTCTTACTTGAAATATAGTGACATTTCATGTGGGGAGTGGGTGGGGTGGGGAATAAAAGCTTAGTTCTCTTAGCAATTTCTTCCATAGCAGTTACAAGAGTTATTTGCTCTGTAAAAAGGTTCCAGACTTCATTTTTTATTCTAAGACCACATACAAACACACAACTGACACACATATCAGAATATCCGTGATAGTCAAGAGTAGCGTTCATATTTACACTGGGTACGATGTTTTGGCGCTTCCTCTTCCTGTGATGAAGGATGCTTGAGTACACTGCTCTGATGAATACCACATACAGTCACATATTCTCAAGCCGATGCAAGGGGTAAACCCCGAGAATCAAAGATGATCCAGCAAAATGGCATTTTGGAAGACAATGTCCCTTGGCTAGGCTCATGGCTATATGATATACCCAGACACATCTCTGGGGCAAACGCTTGAAGACCATACCAAGAAAGAAGATGCTCCAAGTGGAAAAAAAATATTGTACACACGGCTACATCTGTCCTTATGAAAGCTAGCCATGTCCGTATTGGGACCATGGATGGACGGGGCAGTGCTGCCTGCCCTCCTGACACAATTAGGCTACCAAAAGCTTGAGAAATGATTGGAAGCAGTTAGTCTACCCCTGGTCCTGCAGATCGAGAACTATCCCTGCCAGAGCCAAGAAATCAGTGCTTGATCCAGAGCCAATGCTCAACTGTATTTTAAAAATTTATCCTATGTAGGAAGAAAAAATCAAATTTGGTTCACTGTACATCACCAATTTAGTATAGGCTAAATATGAAACAGATCTGCAAATGCACAGCAGTACATTTTAAATGATATATTTTTGTTTTGAATAAGAACTTGCCAAAATTACACAGGAAGCAATATAAAAAGGGTGTCCTTGATTAAAGAATGTTCAAGCTTATGGTCTAAAGAAGGTAACTTAAACAAGCAATAGGTGAATTTATAATTCCCACAGAACACAGTTCATTTATTTACACAGAAATAATATTTTGCAGACTTATTTTAAACAGGAAATTAAAAAAATTCACCAGTTCGCTGAGATTTTGCTTTTTTGAAAATTAAAATCGCTTCAGACAACAAATTTTACGTGATGAAACTTGGAACTGGAAATGTTGTTTGTCTCTCTATTTACTTCATTATGCAAAAATACATTTTGGAAATACTCCGACATCCCTTTTATATGAGAGGGATGGGTGAATTGTTGGTTGATTGGTTTGGGTTTTTCAGGGTGGGGAGGGGAGTAGAGGAAGGGAATAAAGAGCTTCGGCCAATATTGGCCTCGAACATCTTTGATTAATAGGGCAGAAAAAACAAGTTACATGCGATCTTGTTGTTAAAAAAATCCTACTTTTTAAAAGATTATAGTATTTATTCCTTTTAATGACAGGGCTTTGAAATTGGATTTAAATTGCTGTGATAATATACACTTTTTGTTTTGTTAGGGGAGTTTAAATGCTATCTTGTTGCCAAATCTTACTTCTATCATCTGCAAGGGATAATGCTTTCTTATGACAAAGGCTTGAAAGATATATCCCTTTAATTTTTTTCCTAGTTCACGTTCACATGTGTTGAAACTCATTGCTTCTGGAAATGAAGATGCTCTGGTGTCAGCTGTAAAATCTGTATCTCACTTCCTCAGACAAGTGGATATTTATTGACAGGGTGTGAGAGAGAAAGAGAGAGGAGACTGCCTGTCCTGGAGCCAGTAACCTTGGTGAAGATGCAATGTCACAAACACCAAGCCATCATTCTCGTAGATGTACAGCATATTATTTAAAGGGAAACAAATATTGGCCACTGAATGTCACTGCAAGGACACATCTCCTGCCTCTTAACTAAACTTATCAGTGTTGTGGTTTAATACGGTACCTTTTTCATCCTCCCCTCAAATTCATCTTATAGAGCAGCTCTTGACATTAGCAGAGAGTAGTCAAGACTAAGATTTAGAGGCATTTGCTTCAAACACATCTAGATTTATTGACATTTGTGGCTTGCTTCTTCTCTCACTAACTGTATACAGCATTAATTTTAATCACTTCTTAATGGTTAAACAAACTGTAAAATGCTACATATGAAAGGTTCAGAGAGACAATATTGTATGAAGTCACTTCCATATTTCTCACGCAGCTTTTAATTGGAAGGCCATGACTTCAATCAAAAGGCCTTAACTATTTCAGTCTTGGCAAGCTTCTGCTTCCAGCAAGGAATTGAATGAATTAAGCACCTAGAAACTTTCTATCAAAACTACATCTCTTCCTAGAATAGATCTGTACTCGATGTTTTATCTAGATCATATGTTTATTGATCGTCTAAAAATTAACCCTGATTTTTAAAATGTATATTAATCACAAAGGGTTCCTTGGATAACACATTCTCTATTTTTAGTGCACTACCTATAACTCCTGTGGATTCCTTAGTATTAATGATCCATAGCATACCTCTATATTGCAATATAACTGGCTGAAAAGTAGAAGTCTGCTCCTACAAGTAAATATGCTTCCTGCTTGTTACTACTTGTCAGTTACTGCTTTTTGATTTATGCTCACGATTTTCAGATCCAGCAGTGACAATCAAGACTGAACTGCATGTTAATACCCCAGCACTTTAGATTATACTGTGTCCAAATTTGTATATTCAGACAGTACTATCTTAGGGAAATAATTACCTATTGTTTATGTAATTATATACATCTATAGCTATATTTTTTAAACAGAAGGAATACAAAATAGGTCATCTTTCCCAATGTTGTATAGAAGAGTGAATTTGCAGTGCTCTGTAAAAATTAACTGCTAAATGAAAAAGAGCTGCCGAATGTTAAATTTAAAAGTCCAAAAACACCCAAGAGCCATAACTATAATTATTGCTGAGGGAAGCTGTTTAAGACTAAAAATACATTTCCATTAACAATCAAAATTAGTTTTCACTGCCGTTTTCTCAAGCTTTCAGTGAATAACCTTTGATGATAGTACATGAGAATGATTCATTAGGAAAAAATTAATTTGTATTTCAGAAGTATGCATATGAAAAATATCAGCCTAGAAACCATTCCAATGTGTAAGTCAAAAAGCAGAAAGGAGAGGGAAGAGAAGAGTTTTTGGATGAATAATTGGCTAGTGTTGAAAACTTGCTGACAGAGTATCTGTCAACACATGGGTCTATATACTTTAACACAGAAATTACACACAAATGGTTATTAGGGTGATATTATTAATCAAAATTACGTAATTTTGTCCTTCTAAATAGTTTCTCAAAACTTAAAATAGTTGAAGTGAGTGAAGATGTACTGATCTCAGACCACCCAAACTCTGCTATCTTCATCAGGGGATATTTCAGTAGGAGAGTACAGCAGTAATATTAATGAGTACAGAGCAACTGTAAAATAGGCCTATATTCTGGACTTCGGATGGCATAATATCATGGCAACTAAAAGTTGGTTAACAAAACGCATATTTTATGCAGTATCTACATGCCAGGCAAATATACTTGATTTTCCTTTAGTTTATGGAGAAAAGCTATAGTGTATTCTTATAACAATATAAATCTCCAGAACTCTTGTGATGATATCTAATTTACGCGGCTGTCACAGGGAAATGTGGTACAGTGAATTATACACAATGGTAAGCTTAATTATGAACAGTGACCTGGAAATCTTGATTAGAAATCATTGGTTCACTACACTCAGAGTCTGTAAAAACAATGATGAATTTATATAGCAAACTGCAATTCCAGATAAATTATTCCTTGAAAATCAAAAAGAAAGTATAGATTAAAGAAGAAATTATTTCCTAGGATCATTGCCAAATTTTAAGTACCCTATCAAGTACACAGTTAAAATACTACAGTAATAGATCTAGTTTACAGGAAAGTAGCTAGAAGAAATTCACATCAATTCTTTCCAAATACGGAAAAGCTTTTTATTTTGTTATTTATAAAGTAAGGTCCTGACTCTTCAGAGTGCACCCATTCAAACAGGAGGTGCTTAGCACCTCACAAAAGGTGATATACACCTCACTGGATTGGATCCCAACTTTTTAACAACAGAGAGGGGGAGTGGTAGAAGTTAGATCAAGTGACCAGATTCCCAGATTTTATCTCCAGCTGACTCATTATGTGACCTATATTTATGTCTAGATTATCAAAAGGGGCTTGTGATTTTGCGAGCCTCAACATATGGGTAGCTAACATGAGGCCTTAAAGAAGTTGGATTTTTCAAAACGAGAGTACGCAGGACATCTGAAAATTAGGCCCCTTAAAAGCATCTCAGGTTGGGCATGTAAAAGCATAGGCACTCAAATACCAAATGTGTAGGCCAAATGTCCATGCCTCAGTTTGCCAGTTTATAAAATAAACAGTCACATAGGTGTCACAAGACTAAAATAAGCAATGCTTGCCTGATTAGATCAAAGATCATTTTATAATAAACTTACACAAAGCATGCACTCATACAATATATACATGAGAATTCTTTCATTATCATTAATTGTTCTACCTCATATTTAATAATACTGCTGTTCTCTAACTTCAAGCATAACAACAGAGTCCTGTGGCACTTTTAAAGACTAACAGATTTATTTATTGCATGAGCTTTAGTGGGAGAAAATCCCACTTTGTCAGACGCTTTGAAGATGGGAAACTTACAGAATGGGAGGAAATTAAATGCAGGGAAGTGTATGACATAGGATCAGGTCAGGCTGTAACAGCAAATCAAAATAGGTGTTAGGATTCAAATACTGGGGAACAGCACATAGAGGAAGGTGAGGTCAAATCACCTGTTGTAATGAGAGAAAAATCCATAGCATAATGCAAGTATAGCCTCTGCTTAAATTTGTAATAAAGTTATATAAATTGTTTTATAAGAGATTAAACTTCAAATTCAATGTTAGAAACTGTTTCTTTCCTCAAAAGTCTGGCCACTAACCACCTGCTAACCAAAAAAAGTCTTTCAGATTAAAAGACTTCCTGAAATAAATTATTTTATTTTAGAGAAAAAAATATATTTATATGTAGAAACAGATTAAATAAATCATGATTACAACAGTAAATATGTAAATTCTGATCAAGAAGTACTTGCATCCCCAGCCCCCCAAACACTAACAGCTGCAATAAAGCTTTAAATGTAAAGCTGAGCACAACCAGCCATAAAAGTATGTAAAATAAATGAGGATAACATAATGAGGGAATCCAACATTCATCTCATAAATATAACATAACGACCACAACTAAAATGTCAAAGAATCTAATAAATCAATATGGTAGGACAGCACTATCTTTATGCTCAGCATACATAAAAAAATATATTTACATGCAGGATTTTTTAAAGCAAGCACCAAACAAAAAGACTTCTAAGACACTTAACTCCTTATTTACTTCTAGGCTCAAAAGTTTCATGACATTTTATATCCCTCTACTGTTTTCTGTTTAAGTACAGAATGTGTGTGTATGTTCTAATAGGACAAATCAACAGCATGATCAATGTGCAAAATAAAATATTAAGAGTTAGCATTCAAAAAACTATTTCATAGATATTCTTTGGAAATACATCCTGCAAAAAGTGAAAAATGAAGGGCCTCAACTTTGACATCTGAAGAGCATGCAGATTTTTACAGGGTTGAGCCAATTATGATTTTGTTGACAGTAATACATTATGGAAGAAATGTCGCCATTAATCAATTTCTAATATTAACAAGGGGTACACAGCTAAATCTCCTCTGCTGCGATGGTAAAGTAACACCATGCCTACTAATTTTTAGACAATATACTGTAAGTGCATCAAATGATGATGTGGTCCTGTCTAGGAGTTAGAGCAGGGGACTGGAAGATCATAGTAGATCTGGTCAGGAATTTTTCAGTTAAACATTTTTTCATTGGAAAATGCCAGTTCATTGAAACCAAAACTGTTCACAGGGAAGGGCTGGTTTAGATGAAACTCCCATTTTTTGAAAAAAAAAGTTTGGAAATTGTCAAAATGTCCTTTTTGACATTTTCAAGATGAAAAAGTTTCAGTTTGGGGTCAAAATATCTTTATGTTAATTCATAGTGAAAAAGAAGGGGGTATTAAAATGTTGAAATAGAAACAAAAAAAAACCTATTTAGATTGACTCAATTTGATTTTTTCAGATTTTTCGTTCATGAAAATTTTCAATTAATTAACATTTTTAAAATTTTGTCTTTTCACCTCGATTTTGAATGGGAAAGATCTTGAAAATTCTCATGGGACTGGAAAACCATTTTCTGTCCAGCTGGAGTCGATGATTTTACTTTTTTTATTTCAGTGGTGCTATTGGTTAAATTGATAAAGGGCGCCAATAGATTTTACAGCACCAGAGGTGCATCTACACTTGAAATTAAGTCAACTTAAGCTTGCTTAAATCGACTTAATTTACTCTGCGTCTACACTACACTTTCCTTAAATCGACTTAAGAAGCTTGCTTAAGTCGACTTAAGGAAAATTAAGTCAACTTTATTAAACCTCCTTTAAAGTCGACTTTAGGCTTAAGTCGACTTTCTAAAGTTGACTTAAGCCAGTGTACACGCAGAGTAGCTCTAAGTCGACTTAAGGCTCTCCAGGACTCCCGCACTGCCCTCCCTGCCAGGAGGGTGGCACAGGGAGAGCCAGGCATGCCTGCCCTGCCCCTATGCTCTGCCAGGGTCCCTGTCCCCCTTTGCCCCATTCTATCCAGGTACAATGGGGCAAAGGCTGAGCCCCCTGGCACTTGGCAAGGGGTGCCCCCCTGCCACCGTGGACTTGCCCAAGGTCCCCCTAGCCCCTAGAAGTCGACCTAGGCATCCAGTGTGGACACTCTAGGTTGACTTTGTAGGGTCCCCCCAAAGTCGACTTTAAATTTAAGTGTGGACATGCTAAGTCGACTTAGCTAAAGTCGATCTAAATTAACAAGTGTAGACATAGCCAAGAAGTCTAATTTAATGCAAATCTTTTCAAAGCTTCAGAATCTGAGTCTTATGTGCACCATTAGCATTCGGCAAGTTACCATATTATTCCACCCATAGATGTCACAGTGAAAATAAGTGTTGGTAATTCCTTTAATGGGACACGATAGTATTAGTACAGCCAATACAAGACAAATGCCAGCTCATCTCTATTTTCAGGTCTGTTTGCATACTTTCTGCAATCACTATGTAAGCAAAATCCTATCCAGTCCTCTAGACCACTGACCTGAATCAAGCCTTTACTCCCGTTGAGCATTGTGATCAAGATCTGGCTGGTTATGAAGAACAGCTATACATTACTGTCCTCTCTATTACCAGGGGCAGCCTTTGGCTATTTGGCTACACAGGTAAAGGTCCATTGAGGGCCCTAACAACTGTCTGCTCCCCCTCGGTATTTTTAGTAAAAGTCAGGGACGGGTTGCAGCTCCTGTGAATTTTTGTTCATTGCCCACAACCTGTCCCTGACTTTTACTAAAAATACTCATAACAGAATCTTTATTTTAACCATAGCATTCTCCTATGATGCCATGATATACAGAAGAACTATGCAATAATGGACTTGGGGTGACAAGATGTCTCAAATAAAAACGGTAGCCTTACTCTTCCTTATAGACTCCTAGACTACATGGTTAGAGGGGACCATTGTGATCAACTAGTCCAGGGGTTTGGAACCTTTTTCTTTCTAAGGCACCCTCCTCACCCCCCACATGCTATAACAATTCCCCAGCCCACCTGTTCCACAACACCTGTTCTTCTGCATATAAATGCAAGGGCTGTGGTTAGAGGGTAGCAATCAGGCAATTGCCCAGGACCTCAGTGAAGCTAGGGCTTCAGACCCCTAAAGCAAGGGGTTAAGGGCCCCAGGCTTCAGCCCCATGTGGGGAGGTTTCAGCTTTCCACCCTTGGCCCCAGCAAGTCAAACTCCTGCTTGGTGGATCCCTTGCTTGCAATCCCGGGAACCTGGTTGAGAACCACTGATCTAGTCTGACCTATTGAACATAGCTCACATGTAGTCAAACCTAAAATCAAGATACCCTAGTAGACTAAGTAGACTAATCTGCATCCCTTCACAATCCTCTACTTTCCTGCTACAAATTGTCAGGGTCTGAAGGCTTATTTTAAGGAGGAGCGAGTGATTATGGATCCAAGTTGCACTGTTGGTATATGTCATTTACTGTTGTTTTGAAAAGAGGAATAATACTTCAGTGTTAGACTTTAGTTACTCAGGTCTCTCTGCCGCCAAATAATTCCAGCAACACACTTGGGTGTTATAGGCACTCAGCAATTCTCCAGAAAGGGCTTGATTTTTTGATTTAATGTACCCACCCTACACAGACCACATCATATATAATTTATAACCTTATTTTATGTATATTCAGCTGATGCATGATGTGGAGCTGAAAGTCGATAGGCAAGGTGAAAGAATGGTACTCAAAATTAAAAAATGTCATTGTTTGCTCAATTCCAGACACACTGCACCATGACGAAGACTACAGTTTTTAATGGTTAAGTTAATTTCAACATCTTATTGTGTCTATGGAGTTTATTGGTCACAGCTCTCAAACAACATGTACTGAAAGATTCTTTTTTAATCAGTTTTACATGGGCTTTTTTTTTCCAGAAATGATTAAGCTGTATAACATGTGCCAAAAAGGGTGAACAGCAATATTTTGCAATGTATTAGCAGGAAATGTTTTCATAGCACATATTTTTAATCATCTCATAAGTGATTATAATAATAATAATAATAATAATAATAATAATAATAATAATAGTTTCCTATATTTTCAACCAAAGTTTACTAACCAGATCAATCTCACATTGAAGGTTGTGCAACAGTAGCAGCAGACCTTGTGTCCATAGGTTGTGCTGCATCGTGGGTAGATATAAACATATGTGAATTTCTAATATAACGCTTCTCTGTTTGTAAGGTTTTGAACATACAGTGCAACATCTAGTCTTCCTAGCAGAAGCTTTTATTTTGTAATTGTCTAAGTATGCAGTACTAGCCTTTGAAATATTCTAGAAACTAGTTTTTTAATTCAATGACACTTATACACAGGTCAATAGTACTATTAGAGATGACAACTTTATCCATCCATATGGGCTTCAAAGAGCTGCTCACTAAACAAAAAAATCGCAATTTTGTTACTAACATGTAGATCTCATTGATGTTACATTTAGCACAAGTCTGTATGCACTACAACCTCAGAGTTAGGAGCTCCAGAATTATGAAATGACCGATCAACCACACCCCTCATTTGGAACCAGAATTACACAATCAGACAGCAGCAGAAAAGAAAAGAAAAAGAAAGAAAATACATTAAGTACAGTACTCAAACATAAATTACTCCAAAACTAAAGTCCAAAGGGGGTAGCCGTGTTAGTCTATTGTAGAAAAACAACGGAGTCTCCTCCTACAGTTTGAAGTCGTCTGACGAAGTGGGATTTTCTCCCACGAAAGCTCATGCGTTAAAAAAATCTGTTAATCTTTAAAAGTGCCACAGGACTCTGTTGTTTTTCCAAAACTAAAGGTAAAGTTTTATTAAAAGATTTGACAAGGTAAGGAAACGGTTTCAGTGCTTGTTTCATTTCAATTCAGATAGTTAAAAGCAACACTTTTCTGCATAGTAAAATTCCCAAGCTATATTAAGTCAATGTTCATTTGTAAACTTTTCAAAACACAACTGTAACGTATTGTTCAGCGTTGCAAACATTTCAGAGTTATGAACAACCTTCATTCCTAAGGTGTTCAGAAGTGACATTCTCCTGTACTTGTATAAAATGGCAAGTGGTGGTAGCAGGGATGGGAATGCTGACCATATATTTTGGGAATTTGACCTCTCCAGAGAAGTTACAGGAAATGAAGACATGGAGGACACAAGCTCCTTAAAGCTTACATCAAAAAGAAAAAGATTCTACAAAACTTTGAAAAATATGTTGTTGGTGAAGAAAAACAGAAAAATTCAAAACTGTCAAAACCACCAGTGCTGGATAGAATTCTGTGATGCTGGCAGCAGACACCATGAGAGATGAATTGCATTGGTAGCTACTGAATGAGTTTTCTAGTTTTGATGATGTGCCCCCCAAGGCTCTATCCCAGGGGTTGTTTTCAGAACTACAGAAGCAAGTCAAATTTAAACACACCAAAGTTGTACTGAACCCAAGAGAGAAGCCAGACTCAATCTGATCAGAGAGCATTATGTCCACCTGCTTCTATAGCTACTAAAGCCAGCGCATCCTCCAGTGACTGGTTCAGTGGCAGTATTTGCTTGAGAAAAAAGAGACAAGCAAGACAAGACGCTTCATGAGACAGAAAAATTTGACAGAGCAACCATAGAAGGGAGGCAGAACATCAAAGAGGTGATGACGACACATTGCGTGGAATATTTGATTCCTAAGGATGTAGTTTATCATTCAACTTGCCTTGAATAAAACCAGTCAAAGCAAAACCATCCATGTCAGGACTGGACAAACTTTTTCACATCTATGTGAAATTGTATGGTGGGCCATACAGAGGGACAGGGGAAGAGGTGGGGGCTGCACAGGGAAAGCAGCTGCTGCGCTGCTGGTTGGGGCCAGGAGCAGTTTCAGTCAGGGCATTCCTGGGTCCATATGGTGGGAGAGAGATGGAGAGAAGTTGAGGGGCTGGGAGGGGGAGCAGTCGCCATCCTACAGTTTGTTCTGCAACCTTCTCAAAAACCAATGGTTGAGCTGGAGGGCCTGATGAAAAGCTCAGATGGGCTATATGTGGTAAGTAGGCCATAGTTTGCCCACCCCTCATCGAGACACACTGCAACAATAGTCACCTTATGATACTTCATTTTATCAACTGATTGAAAAAACAGACCATGATCTTACATACAAGATGATCTTCTCCTGTCCCTGATGCTACAAAGATATGAAGTTCATCTTCCCTCCGAAGTAGACACTACAAACTATTCCAGTAGCAAATTACAGACCAGATTAAACAAATGTGGCTGTGCAATTTCATTCCACGCACAGCAGGGTCAAGGCAAGTTTACCACTATTCTATGCAACATAACAACATTAGCCAGTGCTATCCAAGCTGTTAGTAATCTGAAGCAGTAACTTAAATCATCCACGTTTGGTGGATATTCTTGTGATTGAGCATGAAGGATAGTTTCCAAATGAACAAGTTCCTTTCGACAATGCTTCAGTCTGAAACATACGAAATGAAAGCCTCAGAATCTTATTCAAAGCCTGGTGATTGTAGTTTACAGAAGTCAGCTACTTAAGTGCCTCAGCTGGGGCAGAAGTTTGTCTTTGATTGAGAGACAGAAGCATACAGGTCAGCCAGCAATGAGTATCATCCTTCAGAAGACATTCAAAGAAAGTACATCTCAATTGCAGAGTGCATAGTATTTAACATCTCCAAAATTATCACATCACTGCATATAAGCCTTGCTCAAAAAGCTAAAGCATGAGTTTAGGTCTTGCAATTTAGCTGACGTACTATATCCTCATGATTCTTCATCAAGTATGATGAGCTGGGATGATTTATCAGGAGTGCTTAAAAAACTGAAGAATGACCATGTGTTTCAGAGGGAATGAACACAACAAGCAATCAGCAAATCCTGGACTACACTGCCACGTGATTCTGGCGGCAATTGAAGGGACATACACAAAGCACTTAAAATACCTTGTGTATCTCCCTCCAATTGCCTACCTTCTACTTACTGCATTGTTGCCACAGTGCTGATTTGATGGGAAATGCCTTCTAGACAAATCAGTGGTATGCTTCTTGCTGGGTAGGTCTTACCCAATTGACCTCGAGCTCATTTATTGACTGATTATGGACTCTCAATCAAACCTGAATAATCAATTTTACGCTGTTGGTCGTGCTGCTGCCGACAGTGTAGCCTTGCCCAATGTAATCCATCCCCAGTTGTCTACTTCCAGCTTCTGGAAATCAGAAGCTAAGGACACCCAGAGAATGAGGTTGCATCCCTGATCATCTTGGCTAACATCTTGATAGACCTATCCTCCATGAACTTATCTAATTCTCAGAAATACAACTGAAGGGTGGGAAAGAAAAGTCATTTAGTCTCTCTGTGCAGTCAGAGTCTTTTATGAAGAGCAAAGCATTTGAAAAACCTACAACATATTCAGAAACGACTCGCCAGGAAAAAGTACTTGCAAAAAATAAAGTCTTGTCACCTAAAAATTCCCAAGATCTCCCCTGAGGGTTTTTTTTTGTTTTGTTTTGTTTTTTAAAAAGACCACTACTTCCTGATGTCCTACCAATACCAAATAATATTATTCATATTCAGATGAGTTCATTTTGTACTCGTCAACTACAAACTTGTAACAAAGAAGAGCACCTACACAGCAGTTGCATATGTACCTACTGTGGATGCCAAGCCAGCAGATATGGCCTCAGTCTATACTACAGTGCTGAAATATGATGGAATAACAGCAGCTCTAGGACTGCAACATGCTATTCAGACCACGAATCAGCAGCTATATGCTTTTAGTCTGCAAGTGAAAGGGACTCTCCCACATGAACTTGGTACCAATGTGATTTGCCTTGATGGTTTATATACCTCATGCTGTTTTAATATATGTATTGGGAAATTTCAGGGAGACACACAATTAGTAGACTTTCTTATTGATTCTGGTGTGTATGAAGCTTGTACTGCAGAGCAAACAACAGAATAGAATCACAAATTATTAAGAGTTCCAAAGGGGTAGCCGGGTTAGTCTAGGTCAGCAAAACAAACAAGGAGTCCTGTGCACTTCAAAGCGTCTGACAAAGTGGGATTTTCTCCCACGAAAGCTCATGTGATAAATAAATTTGTTAATCTTTAAACATGCCACAGGATTCCTTGTTAAATTATTTAGAGGTCATCTATTCCAACACAAATGCTTGCTGGTAAGTAATTCATCTATGCTCTGTGTCGTTTAATTCTAGCATCCGAGACCCTGAATGCTCTGAAAGTGTGTTAAATGGTGTGAGCAGGGAGTTAGTCCTCATATAGTTCATTGGTGTGGCAAATGTTGGCTGACATTCAAAAGATATCTGAGTCTGAAGACACTGAGACCATACAACAAGTCTCTTTAAAAAAAAAAAAAAAAGGCTGATGATGCTGTAACTCAACATAGGCAACCACTACTGGAAGAATTTCAGACACAAGGCTCTGCCCAGTCTCATACATTAAAATACCAGAATCGTTTTCTCCAGGTTATGCAGATTCTACTTCTGAATGTTTCTGCAGAGAAGGAGGGTGACATGAAACTTCACCTACATGCACAGGGTGTCATGCTTCCGTACTACCTTACTGTGAACAGGCCCAACTCTTTCAGGTGGGTACCAGCACAGCCATCCTTATAAGCGTGGGGGGGCGCCTAGGGCCAATCAGCCTGTGGGGGCCCCCAGTCACTCTCAGCGCTGAAGACGGTGGGGCTGCCCTGAGACAGAGGCTGGGCTCCATGCTCCTGCCTCACCCCTGGGCTGGCACATGGTTGCTACGCTCCGGGCCCGGACCAGAAATGCCGCCAAAGCACGGCCCCCCCCACCTGCGGAATGCAGCATGGGGCCCACCAAACTGCAGGGCCTAGGGTGGTCACCCCGCTCACACCCCACGAAGACCCTGGATACCAATCTATATTATTGTGTGTTAAATCTCCCTGAAGAGGTACGCAGTGCCTCTGAAGGTGGGGAATTTGTTGTGCATCAGACTCTTGGTTCTTTTAATGGAAATTGCAGTCACATGGAAACAGAGAAAAGAGTCATCAGAAACTCACAAGGCAGCAGTGGCATTACAGGAGTGTTAAGAAAGAAGCCAGCCATCGCCAGATGGATCTTTGCAAAAGCTATGACAGAACTAAATGGCCAACCAAGTAGCAGTGAAGATGAAGTCCACAAACTAGTCCATGCCTGTGCACTGAAGAAGGCTGAAGAACATGCTACAAACTCTTACCATGGCATCAACAATATGACAAACCATTTTAGCCCTAAATCACAACCAATGAGGCTCATCAACATAAACACTGGACTACATGTAACAGCAGATGTACAAGAGTCTCTGTGGAAAACAATAGATATTGATGAAGAGTAAATGGAGAGATTTGTGAGAGGTGCCTCTGATTTTGATAGGACATATATCTTCTTCACCAAGCCATGCAATCTGGCATCAAAACATTGTTGATATGGCAAAGACAACCACATTTAAATCTGGTCAGGAAAGGACAATCACAAAAATTATCATTCCAGAAGTTGTTTTCCAAAGAATATTGTCCTTGGCAAGATGTAGAGATGTTGTTTCAGTGGAAAATTTTCTTAGTTGTCCATTAGGACTTTGTTGATCTCCTTCTTCTATGATGATGGACCAACAAGAAGAATGGTCCTGGAAGCTCAAGCTAAAAGCATCTATGAGTTAAGGGTGTCCAAAAAAGAAACCACATTTCATAAATGCCACAACTGTCACACAAATGATGGCTGGAGACAAATTCCACCAATTCTGTAAATTGTCTGCAGAGTGCTTGAGGCATGGTCCTGAGAGGATTTAACACCACTAATTCCATAATTGAAGTCTTCACAGATATGACAACAGCAATTCTGTGAAAACTGAAAAAAGAGTGCCAGACAGGTTCTAAGGCTGGATACAAGAAATATCAGGTGGATGCCCTGTGGTTCCATTGTAAAATGTGGCATCCAACAAGAAGTCGCAAATTCCTATGTGAATATATGGTTCAAAAATGCATCTGAGAGTATCTGAGCACAACCAACACAAATACTCCTCCTTGCTGAAGGCTTTTCCAATGGTGAATTAGCAATGTCTATCACCAGTAGAGGTCTTGAAGAAGCACAAGGCTTTTACAGTAGTCAACAGGAAGCAGGCACATGCTATATGTGCCAATATAGCTTTTGGGTCTTTTGGCATCAAAGGAACTACAATAATTACATCACCTGACATGGATGTTTTGGGTCTTTGTGTGACATGCTGCACCCCACATATACCTTTGTGGTGAGATCTGTGTATCATTCATATTCATCCTTGAAGGGTAACTGTGTCTAGTCTAATGCAAAATATGTCATGTAAGGTGTTTTTGGAATGCTCATGACATACTGAACGTCACTGTTATGGTAGCATGTTTCCTGCAACATCATACATGTGTGCAGATAGGAAACTTTGTTATATCATATCCCCAAATGTGACGACAAATAGAGCTGTGGTTCCATGCCTTGCAGAGGCAGGCTTACAGGAACAATAGCCTGCCCTAAACATCTTGGCTCAAGAGGGGAAGATCATACCCCTTGCTGAACCGGGACAATCACCTGACCCCAAGGGGTGTCAAGGAAATTCGCTAAAAGAAAGAGACACCTTTGTCTGAGGCTCTCCCTGGAAATCATCTTCAATGCAACACCAAGGACTGGAAGACCCTGGTTGCAAAACACACCGCAGCCAACCTGTTCGGGAAGTGAGAGTAGACAAACAATGACATCAGTTTAGAATGTGAGTTTTCTTTCATTTGCTTCTGCTTAACTCCTTGAATGAATAATTGTTTGATTTTATAATATTTCAACTTATAGTCATTTAAAACCTTACTGTAGTCAATAAACTTATGCTTGTTTTATCTAAAGCAGTGCATTGTGGAATGTGTATGTGTGGAGGCCTCTCTGAGGGTGAAAGCTGGTGCATAACCGATTTCTTTGTTAAATTGACAAACAAGTGTAAATGAGCTTGCGGAATGCAGTGGAGTGCACAGAACCCTGCAAGATGATAGTTCACAGGGTTGCATCTGGGACTGGGCTAGTGAGGGCACTCTTCCACTGGGTGAGGGACTGATTACATGCAGGAGGCTGGGCATGAGCTGACTCAGGAGAGGGATGGGGGCACACAGCAAAGCGAGGTAAATTGGGTCCATGAGTAGAGAATTGGGTGGCATGGAAGCACACCAGTCCAGACTGCAGAAGGGGAACATTACACCTTGCTCTTCATTACTTTCCAAAAATAAATACACGGATAACATGGATAGAAACAGGCACCATTACCAGCACAACTCAGTTCATGCTTGTGTGTACAACTTGATTACTGCAACATACTTCTTTTTGACATTAACAGGGAGTGATTGTGTCATCCCTATTTGGTACTGAGCAAAAATATCTGTGTTTAGTGTTAAAACAGAGATCTTCAGAGATCTTACCAAATTGGGAGAGAGTGATAGACAATCTGCAATTTCTGCAGCCCGCAAGTTGAGAGTAGCACTCTTTGACCAGAGAGGGAAAGAAAAGGAAACCCACAGAGATCCACATGGCTAGATTGAGGCACAAGCAATCAGAAAAAGGACAAGTCACTGGCTAAACTTCCACCATGTGAGGACAGTTCTGAAGAGCTTGTCCAAAAAACAGCTTGGCAACCAAAGACCTGGATGTCTTTATACATAGATAAACAAGAACAACATTGCAACATGTAGGTGAAAATGTAGATGATAAATAACTTCCTATATATTCCAAGGGTCCGGTGGCATTGGAGCTTCTACAAGACATTGCTTCTGCCTGTACCAGTAGGAATCACAGGGCAATCAACTATGTCTGTAGCTGGAACAACTGTGTACATGCCAAGACAATAAAGACTGTGGTGAACCCTCACTCCCCTACCCACACTTAACCGAAGTCATAATACTGAACAAGATGATGACAATATTGCCGACAATGTCACTAGTACTTCTACATTTCAATGATGCCTGTAAAATATTATTAGGTTTTTGTTCATCTATTGTCCTTTTATAATACCTAGTACATTTCAATGGTTTCTCCTTCCTAGGTTTCTTTCTCAATGTCTCCCGATGGATGGTGACGTCTGTATACTGCCCCCATGGAAGATAGGCAAGGTGATCACAGGCAATGTCTTCCACTTCACCTTAGTTGGTGCAAAGTGATCCTAAGAGCTCTGCTGATCTTTTATCACCTTCTGGATTTCTGTTTATACTTCCTTCCCATTCAAAAGATCACATTTTAAGATGATCAAATTTGCAACAGAATGAAAGCTACTGAATGGGCTTTGTAAGCTAATTGGGAAGACCAGCCAAAGATGTTGTTATGGCATGACCAGCGAAGACCAGGAAGCATAACAGAGGACAATTTGCTTCTGAGAATCATCTACTTCAGGACTAGAAATAAGAAGTGCAAATGTAAAGGTTCTGTCATAGCACCATGAAATGAAGAATATGATATCATCCTGTATTTCAACTGTTATGTGGACTTATTATGATTTTAAATTAGTTATGTTGTTAATAATTTGGGCTGATGCCTTTTCTATTAAGGATATCCAGTCCTTTGTTTATATTGTTAATATTCAGACAGGTGCCTACAACCTGAAGATGTGCTTTTAATATATCTAAAGAAAATATATCTCCCTGTCAGGGCCCTGGACTTATCAGCCAAAATAACTTTCCTATGGGTGCAGTTGATGTCAAATAGACAAGGTGGGGGAGATATTATCTTTTACTCAACCAACTGCTGTTGGTGAGGCAAGCTTTTCAGCTACCAGAAGAAGAGCTCTCTGTAGCTTCAAAGCTTGTCTCTTTCAGCAACAGAACTTGGGCCAATAAAAATATATTACCTCACCTACCTCATTACTTTAATAGTTGATACCAAACATTCCAGTGGAGACTTGAGAGATAGAAGGAGAGTCTATAACAATGCTGATTGGTTGAAATTTCTCTCATACTGAAAGCTTATACATTGTGCCCTTTATCTTTACACTGCAAGTCCTGATGGTAGAATCAGATATTTGTCTCTGTATAATTAATTTTTGTATGGATTTTTAGGTAAATAACCCTATTGTTCCTGGTTTCGGTTTGCTTTCATTTGCTCTTGGCAGTGAACTGTTTTCTGTTTTTTAACTTACTATTAACACGAGATTAAGAATAACCATCCTGGACATATATTGTGCTTATGAAACCAAAACTGGAATTGCAAACAATGCTTCAGTCACTAGAATTGTTTGCAGACACAGTCACATAAACAATATGAATTTTGATCAAGAACCCCGAAGTACTTTTCTCATCCAACACACTGAGATGTAGACAAAAAACACAAAAGCAATAACACCGTTAAAACAATATGTATTCTGTGTAATGAGATTAGAAGGTTTACGCTGTATCTGCAAATACTTTCAGTCCTCCTTACCTTATCCACTTTGTTTTGTTTTCCACAAACAGAGTGCAAACTCTGTTTCAAATTGGCCTGACACGGTACAGAAGTTCTTTGAGAACTCTGGCAGCTTCATGGAGATTATTCTCCTCTGCCACATTTTTAATTAGAAGAAGGGGAGGGTTTACTCTCCTCCTCACAGCCCAGATGGCTCAAAATTTTTGAGGAGGGGAAAAAAAAAAAGATTACTTTGTACCAGTGGTTCACTGGTATTACTATTTCCAACGTCTCTGGCTACATTTTTAATCCCTCACAGCCTTGTGTGGTACAGCTGCTGAGATTCATTGTTTTGCTTTTTTCAAAATGGCCTGGACCTCTTTATCCTTTAAACAGAGTAATGTATAAGACAAAGTGATCTCTTTGATGAGCCACCACCATTCAAAGGAGTTCTTGAACTTCATTAGCACTGGTGACAAAAAAACTGCCCATTTTCACCAAAACAGCCTCTGATCTGAGAGACTTTGACTAGCCACCAATGTAAATGAGGTATACTGTATCTGAATACAGTGTTGCTGTGTTTTTTAAATATTAAAATATTAAATCTCACTCTGCAAACTAACAGACTGAGCAATAATCTTGAACATAACAGCTCTGTTCCCTTCCTAACCTCTACAAAATGTTTCTATGACCCAGCAAAGATATCATATAGCATATAGCAACAGAAATTCAGATTTTATGTTTTATTATAAATAACCCTAGAAGTAACTTTTCCTTTCAAACAGAATAAATATTCAGAAATACATAGCATCTTTTTAAAAAACAGTAGATTACCTGCTCACTATTGATTCATTTAAGCACATCTAAAACTGGAAGTTACAGAAAGGCATTTTTCCTGGGCAGAAAGAATGCTTTTCAACTAGCACTCTGTCAGAAACCATACCTTTTCTGCCGGAAGGGAATGTCCATTAGAGGTATACTATGTTCTCAACTGGAATTCACTTTACCAGGGGGAATTTTCCGGAGACCAGAAGAAATTTGACGGTTCAAGGTCTGTAGTAACTAAAGATCTAAATACTATGTTTGTTTATGAAAAGAGACTTTATAAGTAAAAATACTACAGAACTGATTTTCAGGAGGCCAGTAGGTGGGCATTTCCCCACAGGCAAATGTAAGCCCATTGGCTTTACACACCATTCCTTTACTTGTATCTGGCACCTGTCTAACTAGACACCTAGCGGTGCAAGGTCCACCAGCTTTGCATTTACTCAGATGATCAAAGTTTTTCAAGCATCAGTGATTTTCTCTTATGCTAGATTTCTTGCTTTTTCTAGGTTTTTTCTTCCTTTCTCCTAAATTATGCTCCTTATCACTCCAATGAATTTCTTTCCTCTTTCTTGCTAATTTCTTTCTTCACAGATAACTTACTTTTAGAGTTAGTTTTCATAGCTCCTCCTTTAAATTAAATCTCTTACTCTTCCCCACTTCTTACTCCATGCTTGTCATGTGACCTCCATGCTCAAATTAAGCAAACCAACATCTTGAAGAGAAATATAATGCATCATTTTTCAAAGGCAGTTCTGTGCGCCATTCTTCTTTGCCCAGATATAACTCAGCCCTAATATTCATTTCCCCAAATATCCAAAGGCACAAGCAAAGACACATTTTGGGGCCTATTCAGACCTGTACATGAAGCAGAGTTTTAGGTGACAAATGAAAAAGAAACATAACACCTTAAAAATATTATTGTAAAGTTACCTTTTATTCTCTTAATACTCCTTTTTAAAATGCTTGTATTGATGCATATGCATTTTTCCAAAATTAATACCATTTTCCACACACACTCCCCTTGTGAATTCATGTGTCCTTATGTTTGGACAAAAGCATATTATTAAAACTTTGAATAAGATTAGTGTGAGTGCCCAGTTTTCATTTCCTCGTGCCTCTGCAGCCTTTAACAGATGCTGCTGTTTACCAGCTCCTTGTATTAATAAAAACAGCCACCTAACGTTTTGTTTAGGGATTTTTTTTTTAAATAACATAACGCACAATGACAAATACAAATAAAATCAATTAGACTATTTCAACTATTTACATAAAAATCTCTGCCTTATGAATATATGCTACACGAACAGTAAATGAAGAGTAGCTTGGTTGAATGAAGCCCACCTAATGCCAACACTAGACAGAGGCTCATCTTGAACATGAGGGACAGTGGCGGGGTTATTTTGACCAGCTAATGTCCTCACAGCAATGCCTACCATATACTGATTTCTTTAATCTCTTTTGGTACCTTTGGCTTTTCCACAGCCAGGCTACACAAGGTGGATTACATAAGAAACAATTAGGTGCGTATACAAAACAATTTACAGGCAGTCTTACTCCTTGAGCTTTCTAAGTGAAGTGCCTTTCAAGGCTGATTTATAACACTGTCGTCTTCAGAAGGCAAAATAATTAATAGGAGCATGGACTTCTAATTTCAGTGACTTCCAGAGAAAGTGGATTTCATTTGATTTATGATGGCCGGTGACTTTGCATTTTATCAGTTCATTCACTCATTATTTATGCTGATGACCAATTTCAATGGGTCGCTATCATCTAACTTGCTACTAATCAAAGAGAATTAGGGTTCACTGCATTATTTAGAAGCCACTAATTTATCTTCAGAACAAGTAGCAAGAATAGTTTGAGGCCTTCCATGCTAAAAATGAAGCACAGCTGGCTAAAGCACAGAATTTGCTCGGTATTGCAAATGAATGCCATAGTGGCTACTTATAAGAACTACTTTTAACACAAGTTTTAAATCAAAGCAGAGCAGAGGTAGAAAATAAACATAAAACACTGACACAATGAAATGCAACATTTTCCACCTGACCTCCTATGTCAAAATATTTAAAATGTTTTTTCCATTCCCCCCGTGGGCGATTCAAAGAAGCTTTAACTTTACAGATTCTCTCTCTCTCACCCCTCCCCCCACCCCCAAGTGGAAATCTTTGCACCACAACAATCCTATTTGGCACACTTCTCATTTTAAAAAACATTTGAATGTATTCCAGACACAGGAAAATAGATCAGATTCAAATTTAAACACACAAAAATGTAGTTTTATCAGCAAGTAATAATACCAAATCATATTCAATCATTTTGAACAAAAGAAGCCTCCTGGAAGCACAGAAGAAAAATAGACTCTCTTATTTTACTCATTGAACAGAGTGTAAAGGCCCTATTTTAATTTGTTTGGCACTTTCATATGCATTTATCCCCTGATTTCCAGTGGGCTTTTCCTATATGGTTCACCAGGTGGGTTCTATAAACAACAGCTTTCTAATCTTTAGGTGTGGTAAATGCTAATAGCCTTTCCAGTGTTTAGGTAATTGGCACAACCAGTATTAGAAGCCCCTGCAGATCCACAGCAACTTATATCACACTGAATAGCAGTAACTGTCCTTTAAGATAGGGTAACACTAACATTGTTAAATCCAGAGGGGTAACCGTGTTAGTCTGTACACAACAAAAAATGAGAGTCCTGCGGCACCTTATAGACTAACAAATTTCTTCAGGCATAAGCTTTCGTGGGCTCCAACCCACTTCATCATCTGATGAAGTGGGTTGGAGCCCACAGAAGCTTATGCCTGAAGAAATTTGTTAGTCTTTAAGGTGCCGCAGGACTCTCATTTTTTTTATTGTTAATCCAGGTATCTAATATCTCACTGCTATTTATTTTACATCCTAAGAGTATTTGTAGCAAAAGTCAAAGGCAACAGATGTAGAGGAAGAAAAATTCTTTGAAGCCCATCGCTTAGACACATAGAAGTTCTTCTAAAAGTAATACAATTAATTCTATCCTGAATGGATCTACTGGACCGATATGACAGATGGAATCAAGGCCCCTAAAAAAATCTATTCCTAGTCCCCTGTTAACTCTGATCATCAATTTGTACCTCCGTTTACTAATGGTCAGAAGGCCCTTGTACCATAGGCAGAGCCTGAATTGCTAGACACAGTATTTACAGGGGGCTCAGAACTCCAGAGGCTCTTCGTTCCCTCGCAGCAGAAACATCCTTCTCTCCATCTTCCCTGGGGAAGGAGTGGGCAGCACCAGAGGTTTCTCAAACCTGGTGTTGAAATGAAGGAGGTGGAGGACCCAAAGAAAAGTCCAGCTGAACCACCAGAAGATGCTGGACTTTTCCTGCTCCCCCAGCCCCCACCCTTTCTCTGGCTCCTGAGGGGATGACAAGAGGCAGGGAAAGCAGCCAGTATCAAAGTTTTCCCTTAGGCAGAGCTTAAAATCACATGAAGACCCTTCTGAAAGTAGCGCACACAGCAAGTGTTTCTGACTGTATTCTCTCCATGAAGCATTAAAACCAACAAATTCCTTATCACAATATGCTTAACTTCCAGGTTCTGGGTCCATGAAGTAACTCAACCCCTTCACAAAGTGCTGAGCCTAATTGGACTTGGCTAATTAGCTCCCAGCTGCAGCTACTTCTCTGAGCCAACTCCCTTACTGGAAACCAACCCCTTTCCTTCACCAAAAAAACCCCTTCAATCCAGGCCACAGCAGAACTTCCTCTTACAGACTGTGAGGCAGGGACGTGGTGTCTCCTCTAGGGGCCTCAAAGAACCTGAGCACAAACCTTTATTACAAGTTCCCTACCTCATAGGGTTTTGTTAGGCTTCATTATGGTTTGAAATGCACTTTTGAGATCTTAGGCACAAACGCATTCTATGAGTAGAAATATGGTCAAACTTCTAATGTGCAGCTTCCAGCTTTGCAGGACATCCAATAGACTGTTACAAGAACCACACAGGCATGTGTGTGTGGGAATCATTTCAAAGAATTATACATTGGTGGAGTTGGTTGCAATCATCACCAAATATAGATTTAAAAAGCCATCCCAGATGCAGTACTTCTATTTTGAAAAAATATTTCTGTTTTTAGAAATTGTGTTCATCGTTAGACAAGAACAATATATACATGATATTTATTGGGCCTACAGGTTTAATTTATATGTTTTATATATTTCAAAGTGTGTGTGTGCATGCACCCGCATGTGTGACTGTTTTATATTGTATTTTATATATAAATTATAAGGTCCTGGTGGAGGGGAGTGTGTGCAGGTATATAATGGATGTCCTAAAACATACAGAAGTGTAGATGCAAATGGTTCATCCCCATCATAAGGCAACCAACCACCTGGACATTAAAATTAGAAGAGTCTAATTACATTACAATATGCTGCCAACAAACTAATAAATATGAAATAATACCTTATGATTTTTAACTTTAATATCTTGAGAAGACAGGTATTACTTTTGTTGCCAAAAATAATCAACACACAAGCTGAAATGATTAAGTAACCATTCAAATTAATGTTCACAAGAGTTTTGTTCACATAAACACAACATGCCCATCATACTAATGAACTGAAATAAAACATATATGACTTGGTGTGGTTTTCTGCACCGTAACACGATTTACATTTCATCACAGGTAAAACAAAGCTTAAAACACTACAGACCAATTCATCTCTAAATGGCCATCAGTTACTCTTAAGGGCTTTTGTTGAGATATCCGTTGATATCTATACAAAATTCAGTCACTTGTTACTTTCCTACTCAGGTAACTACAGACACTTCTGCACACCAGCCCATGAGATCCACTCAGCTGTATGTTTTTAAACCAATGATTAAATAATTCATTCTCCCCCACCAGTAAAATTTGCACATAATAATGTTATATCTTTTTTGAGTATAAAGGACCAAGTTTTCTTGTCTTAGAGTCTTCACGCACTCTTGTGTGCACAATTATTTGTGGACATTATTTCCCCCACTAGGCACATATTTTGAATTGCACAAGCAAATGGAACCCGTGACAAGCACAGCACATGATAATACATTTGTTCGTGTACACTGTATGCTATTTGAAAGTATAAAAATAATTCGTTTTTGTGAGCAGATTTAATTGCACAGAAAACTCAGGCTATGTCTACACAGGGATAAAAAACCCTCAGCTGAGTCGGGCTGCGGGGGTGAAAACTCGCTGTGTACATATTCAGACTTGGGCTGAAGCCTGAGGTCTGGGACACTGCTAGAATGTCTACACAGTGATTTTTAGCTCTGCCACCCACGTCCAGTCAGCTGCAGGTGTGGCACGAGCCTTTTATCCCTATGTTGGCATGCCCTCAGAGGCCATGTTCCGAAAATCTGACTGCAGCAGGCATTAAGCAGATGTTCAGGGTGGGTGAAAGAAAACCTCGCCTACAATAATTAGTGAAGTCAGTGGATACTAAATCCTCTTCTGTAACTGGGAGAAGGAAATATAGTGCAGGGCATTATCAGCCTTCTTGTGTGTCATGCCCTAATTATGTGTCATGAAAAATAAATTAAATCATTCATAAATAAGGAGAGAAAAGCCTCCTGAATCCTGGTTTTTTTTTTTTTTGGTAGACGACTGGCAGTTGCAGCACTGTCAAATACTCTTGAAACAACTGGAACAGCCGAGGAACCAGAGAGAGAGAAATTCTCGACACTGAGGCATGCAGCAGGAGCATGGGAATTGTTGATTGTAAAGCGAGGAGTTGTCCCCGAACTAGAACCTGATTAGTCATATGCCTTATTCAGTCATTCCTGTGCCAGGCTCAGCCAATCCACAAGCTGGTCTGGTGATTCTCAGGGCAGGTACATCAGCTTCCCAGGAAAACCATCAGCTCAACCTGCTTAGCTTCATTTCACCACTTAGAGCTCTCCCCTGCCCGACATTGTGAAACTCCACAAGCCCTCGTGCTAGTCCTTCTGCAGTCTTGCTCTGGCCATCTTCCAACCTTGCACTGGACTCCTGACCACTAGGCTTCACTGTCACAGCTCTGACTACTAGGCCTGACAATCTCCACCATAGTTCCTGACAAAAATATATAATACGTGTCAATAACAGCATGAAGGGAACTGCAAGCTTCTACATAAAGTAATGGAAAAGTTTCATGAACCCAATCATCCATGCAAGAATTTCACTTGAAAAAGGCGTATTTTCTGTACAGGAAGGAAGATGACCACGGAAACACTTGAGCATTATGTTACAGTCCTAGGCAACGAAGCCAAGTTGTATGAAGCTGAAAAAACCAGCAACTGGACCAGAAAAAAATGGAATTCTTTAATACACAGTGAATAACAGGGTCAAGGTAAAGTTTTCAGAAATGGACTTTATAGTGCAAACAGAAGAGAAAAGTTGCAGAGCTCAGGGAAAAAACTGTGTTTTAAAAGAAAAGGTTCACATGGAGTGAAGAAACCGAAGGGCATGTAATAAAATACACAAAGATGCTCAAAGGTAACTTCCATGAAGTTCTATGACTGGAGCACAACCCGGAAACCCTCACATAGCCATCTATCCCCCCACGTCCCCAGTTGGGAAGAGACAGCTGTACAGTGCTGGGCCCACACTTCCAATACCCTACAGAACCCTTCCTTGCTGATATATTGGATCCTTTACAACCATCACGGTAGAAACTGGATGTGCCTCAAGGTTGAGACTCAGGCTATGTACACACTACCATTTTTAACGCGCAATAATCCTCTTCCGCATTAATTCTCCCGTGGCTGTTGTTGCGCGAGATCGCGTACACACTATGCTTGCTCTAACGGAACAAAGCCCCCCCCCTTCTGAGCGCAGTCCTCCAGGAAAGCGAAGGGGATTGTGGGTACGTATCCCAGAGTCCCCAGTATCATCTCCCGTGGTGCATTCCGCTACTGACGCTACCCAGCGGTTGCCAATAGCAACGAGCGCGAATTTCAAATTGAAGCAACCTTCTTCTCGGCACTGCCTTTTCAGAATCGACATGGATTCAGCTGTGATCTTGAATGCTGCCTTCAGCATTGTGAACACAGCCCAGATTCTGTTGCGGTTTGCCTTTGGCTATGATTCGGAGCATGACACGGATGACTCGGTCTCGGATGATGACAGCATTGAAAACCAAACGGACATTCTGATCAGTTTCGCGGACCAGCAACACAGCCTGAACCGCCGTGTTTGGTCCCGGCAGACGAGCACAGACTGGTGGGAACGAATCGTCCTTCAGCTGTGGGATGATGATCAGTGGCAACAGAACTTTAGAATGCGGAAAGCCACATTTATGGAGCTATGCCAGGAGCTTGCCCCTGCCCTTCGATGCAAGGACACGAGGATGAGACCCGCCATGACCGTGGAGAAGCGTGTGGCTATCGCACTTTGGAAACTGGCGACTCCAGACTGCTACCGCTCGGTCGCAAACCAGTTTGGGGTTGGACGCTCGACCGTTGGAGTGGCACTGTCACAAGTATGCAGAGCCATCAACCGTATTCTGCTCAGGAGGATGGTGACCCCGGGAAACGTGAGGGAGATCATCGCAGGATTTAATGAGTTGGGCTTCCCGAACTGTGGGGGTGCAATAGATGGGACTCACATCCCTATTCTCGCTCCCGACCACCTTGCCTCTGAATACATCAACAGGAAAGGATACTTTTCGATGGTTCTACAGGCACTGGTGGACCACCGTGGTCGCTTTATGGACATTAATGCTGGCTGGTCTGGAAAGGTGCACGATGCACGCATCTTTAGAAACTCTGGACTATTCAGAAGGCTACATGCTGGCACATTTTTTCCAGACGAGAAAATAATTGTGGGCGGTGTAGAGATGCCAGTGGTGATACTTGGGGACCCCGCCTACCCACTGATGCCATGGCTCATGAAGCCGTACACCGGGAAGTTGGATCCTGACAAGGAGCGTTTCAATTACCGGTTAAGTAGATGCAGAATGGTTGTGGAGTGTGCCTTTGGCCGTTTAAAAGCGCGCTGGAGAGCGCTGTATGGCAGGCTAGATCTCCACGAGGACAGGATCCCATTAGTTATTTCGGCTTGCTGTGTTCTTCACAATATATGTGAAAGCCGGGGGGAGAGATTCAGGAACTCTTGGACCACTGAGGCACAACGTCTGGAAAATGCCTACCAGCAACCAGACACGAGGGGTATCCGGGGGGCGCAGCTAAGGGCAGTTCGCATAAGGGATGCGTTAAAAACCCATTTTAGTACTGTTGGTTAAAATTGTACCTTTGAATATAGTTACTAACCATTTCCTATATGTTTCAACTGTTAAAAATTAAGCTTTAGAAATTTTGTGTTTTTCCCCTGTAAACATTCATTGAATCAAAAACCGTTAATGTTAAATTAATGAAACAAATAAAGAAAGTCTGATTAAGTTTAACAAGGATTCAACTTTATTTAATTAACATTGATCAAAACTCGGGTTTGAGGGGAGTAGGGACTAAAGGTGGGTGTAGGTGCGGGACTCAACTACATATGTTGGGGGAGGGGTTCTGTTAGGGTTACACCATGGATGTCCATGGTGGTCTAAAAACTGTCTGGGGGGGGAATGTGGCGTGGATGCACTGAAAGGCATATGAGGCTGATGATGGGGGGTGCGAGCCTGTAGCAGACCGACCATGGTCTTGAGGAGGTTGGTCTGCTCCTGCATGATGCCTATCAGGGCATCCTTCTGCTGCTCTCTCCTCGCACTGCTCTGTCTCCTGTCCTGCCTGCACTGCCTCCTCCATTGCCTTGTCTCCCTCGCAGAAGCCTCATGGAACTGCATGAGCTCCTGGAAGACGTCTTCCTTGCTCCTGCGAGGCCTCCGCCTTATCCTCCTCAGACGCTCAGCTGCAGCTGTAGACTGTCCACCGAAGGTCATTCCTGTTCAGATATGAAAAATGTAGAATGCCGCTATTGTTCTCGCCACGGTCAGGAGCAAATGATGTTGTTCTCCCCACACATTCCTTCAATACACAAGAGGGGACCTATGGGGGGGCGGTAACAGATTTCCCAAAGCTTGGTACGGGTTGCAGAGCTAGTACAACGGAGAGTTGACTATTGCCACACCAAGTTCTGATCCCGTGCCCGAGATGGCTGAAATAGAGGCAGATCTCACACTGCTTAGAGTGCCTCTGCAAGCGAGAATGCATCTCCTTCATGTTGCCGACTTCAAGCCGGGACCTTACGCTGCAGGACTGTGCGCAGCAATGTTGCCCGCAGGAGTGCTTGCGAGTCTGAAAGGAAGAGTGTCCCTGAATGGTGGAGTGCAAAGGAATGCTCTACCATGTAATTTCAAGAGAAGACTCTGGAAATATTTGGATGACGCGTTCAGTGAGTTGAAAGGGAACGACTACTTGGAAATCGAGGCATACATCGATGACCTTTTTAAGTAATGCTAGTAACACCTTTACAGTTCTGTAAGGAACAGAACTGAGGACACCGAAAACAAAAACCCCTTGCAAAAAAACCATGTCTACGCTGAGCTGTAGCACCTAGAATAGAGGACATTGCGAACGGGACTTACCAGAGCTGCCTTCTGATGATTCCTGGGTAGGCGTGGAGAAGGAATCAGTGGAGCTTGTTTCTGGCTGGGTGGAAAATAACTCCTGGCTCCCCGGGTCAGTGGCTCCGTTCTCTCCGTCCTCGTAGTCTTCTTCTTCTGATTCCTCGTCCACAATTGCCTCGTCGCCTTCTGCTTCCTTCTCTGTTTGGGGTGCAGTCTCCGAGGTGTCTACCGTGCAGTTCGGGGTGGTTGTGGGATTGCCGCCCAGGATCGCCTCCAGCTCCTTATAGTACTTGCACGTTGCTGGCGCGGAGCCAGAGCGCCGGTTAGCCTCTCTGGCTCTGTGAAATGTTATCCGCAGCTCCTTCACCTTTGCCCGGCACTGCAGGGTGTCTCGCTCGTACCCCTTTTCGGTCATGGCTTTGGATATTTGACCGAAAATGTCAAAATTCCTCCGGCTGCCACGTAACTGTGACTGCACGGCGGACTCTCCCCAGATGCCGATCAAGTCCATCACCTCTGCTGCTGTCCAGGCTGGAGCTCGTTTGCTGCGGCGCGACGACATTGCGAGCGAAGCACACAGAGGCAGCAGCACCGAACAGCGAGGCAGAAGGGAGAGTGGTGAATTCAAAAATTCGCGGGACAGAAGAGGAGGTCGGGAAAAATGACGTCACGACGATAGAGTACAGGCGGAAGTGCAGAAGGGATGGAATTTGAATTGTGGGCCATTTCCGTTATATTCACATTGCGCGATAAGCGTACACACACTGGCCATCGCGCAACAACTATTCCGCGTTAGCAGCAACCACGCTCGTTTAGGTGGTTTACATTTTGCGCAAAAAGAAGGGACTTAACGCGGAATAACTGTAAGTTGTGTGTGTACGCTCTGTTTGTTATTGCGCATTAAAGGGCTTTATCGCGCAATAACTTTGTAGTGTGTACAAGGCCTCAGCTCAAACATATACTCACTATGTACTCTTGAATTTGTGCAAAGGTCACGCATCTTACAGAAAATATCACCGGCAATCGTCCAATTAACAATTTAATATACAAAGAATTTATATATATAAAGAATATATATTTATTTCAAAAGGGAAATTTTGCTCCACTAACAACTTTTTACTTTTAAATTCCCTGTATTTTCATATTAGATAATGGTTTTTCTGGGGGAAAAAAAACTTAAAGTAATTCCTCTGATATTGTACTATGAGAACCTATACCTTGTGTTCCCAACAAATGTTTGAACAGATTTTTAGAATCTGATGTGACCTCTTTAAACAAGCAGCCGTAAAAATTCCATTGTTCATAAAATTCATAAAAACCTGAATATGTACATCCCCAAGTCCCACTTCCATTCAATATATATGAAAATGCAATTTGCTGTACGTCAAATGAAAAATGCAGTTTTCACACGCATGACAACAGGTGCTAGTTAAATGATCAGATGCTATTTGTTACCTAGTCTCTCACTCTCATTTGCAGCATGATAAATTGCATTTTAGGAGAGTACTGCGATCTAAGGGGTCTTGACGTGTTTTTATTGATTTGCATAGGTTATATGCATGTATTCCTGTTTGTAGGCAAATAGTGCCACAAGTAAATTCAAGTCACCGTGCCTCTGTTTCAAGAAAATTGCAGTCACCACAGGGGAGCCAAGATGGAGTGAGGTTGGATAAAAGAGACACATGCAGCCCTTTGGAATCTTAGAACCTCTATTAAGATTTATAGGCTGCAGGATTCTTTTGGGCTTCAACATTATTCTTAGTAAACCCTTTCTGTCTTCAGTTGTTTATAAAAACTGGCAGCTTTAGCAAAGACAGAAGCTTATGTTGTAGGTAGCACAATTTAACATAATAGTGCTAGCCTGTCCTCTAAATATCCTCATGCTGATTTAGGAAAAAAAAGAGCTCGTAAACTCCCATCCACCCTCCCACCTCCCGGAGTCCCTTTTCCATAAGATGAATGGATTTCCTACTCATTAATTAGTATTATTAATACTTGGCACTTACACATCACTTGCCTCCACTTAGTTACAAAGTTAAACTAATTAAACAGTCCTCACTACATCCTTCTGAAGTCCATCAATATCATCATACCCATTTTACAAAAAGACAAAATGGAGGCACAGAGGTTAAATATCTTCCCCAAAGGCACAGAGAATTTCAGTATCAGAAGTGGGATTAGAACTCAAATGTTCTTTATGCCTGGTTCTATGTCCAGATTGCTAGACTTCACCTCTCCTTCCTGTCTAGGCAACCTGAATATAGTTTATCCCCTTCAGAATTAATTTAAGCCCCCATATTTCAGATGTTCTTACTTAATGCATTATTTTAACAACAAGTTTTATCAGGCTCCAACCAATATAGTGTGGTGGTTTGGGCATTCAATTTATCACAGGATTTAAATATTATATTCCTCCTCCTGCTGACATTATGAATGAGAACCGCAATCAAGGCTAGTCTAATAATAATCTTAACCTTCAGCAAAGAACATTTACATTAAATGTTAGGGAAAATAATATAACTATAAGCAACAGTAGGGGAATACATGTCGTGATATCACCAAATATACTCTAGGTTGAAGTACACAGGCACCTCTCATTTGGGATTGTTTCTGAATAATTAAATCAAACCTGCCATTGTACTACAGAGACAGATTAAATTACTAAAAACAGATTCTAGTTACAGCTAGGATGATTTTATGATGGTCTCAGCAAAGAAACTACAATCCTTATCAACAGCATGACCTGCAGACAGACATTACTTTCCAGCATGAATCTCAAGACTCCATTTGTTGAGATTCAACTGTATTGTATTCCAGCACGATTAACCTACCGATTGGAAGGTACTTATTAACCCATGATTGGAAGGTACTATGGAATTAAAAACTGTCATGGTATTCTCCATATATTTAAACAGAAATCTGCTGCCTCATCTACCAAGAGCACACATATTGGTTTGTTATTGACACCTGGCTGAGGTGCTGACTAGCCATTTGTCTGTGAGGAACTGGTTTGGGCTGCTTCCCCAGAATCGGAACGTACCTCAGTGACATCAAACAGTAGAATCTTATTACTATATCCAAGCTGCCAGGAATTTTAATAGGACGGTAAAGAATAATAAGTTATAAGTTTTCAAATGATTCCTCCCAAGCCATACTTTGCCTAAAATTTATCATATCTGTCACAATGCTCATAGTAGGAACGCATGTCTATAGCTACAATTACTTTACTGCACATATGTACTGCCACTAGCAAAGCCATTCTCCTAAATCCACCCCCTAACCCAACAGCCACAGCCATGTGTACAGAGGTCTGAGCTAACAGCTGCGGTTCTCAGTCTGGCTAAGAATTAAACTTGTCTAAAGTCAATTGTTAAATCATTGATTGTCCCAAATCCCCAGCACTTTACCCATGCAATATAGGCCCAGTTTACCATTCATGTCACAAATCTACCCAGTAAGATCCTCTGTTGCTTTCTCTGGAAGGAATAAGTCATGGTTAGCGAGGGTATATGCTCCAATCTAGAAGCTAAAATACAGCGATGCATGCCAACGAAAGTAGTAACTACCACAATCTCTTCCACAATGAAATATTCTTTTATAAGAGCCGTCAAATGGATGTGTTGGGTGGGTGGGGAGGAACAACCAACGTGACTAAGCTAATCTGTCAAGGGGGAGCGGGGCAGGAATTCTTTCACAGCTGCAAAGAAAAATGAGATTAAAAAGAACTAACATTACAAGACGAGTGAAGAAAACTGTCCAGCCCATAAGGGTCCAATTATTCTTTCAAAAATTAAGCAGTGAGAACTCTCATTCCATGAAAATTGTGCAGGAGAAAGTTTGAAAGGTAAAAGTGTGCATAAATAAATGTTAAATGGTTTCAAGAACCCCCTCCTGCTCCAATCACAAGTTTGTAGAATGAGTCAGGAACCTTAGGATTTCCCAAGGAAGTCCCTGCCTGTAGTGCAAACCACCTGTCTGTACTAACCTCAGAAAAGATGTAAAAGATTGCTGTTTTCCCATAATGAGAGGAATTTAATACGGTTGGCATAATGTTCCATAGCTAATATTTTGTTGTAACATCTTCCCTAAGACTTCATAGCCATCGGGAAATTTAACAAACAAAATGATAATTAATATAACAAAATATGATGAACAAATTAGATTAAGCGGCATTATCGAGTTATTATTTTTCTCCACCTCCACCCTCTTTCCACTCTGTGGAGAAATAGTTAGCATTTTAGATTTATTTCTAATGTACCCCTGTAAAATACATTAAAGGGAGTAGGTTTCACACTGGGAAGAGGCTTGACAAAAAGAAACCTTTTTACACATTAAATGTACTTTTGACAGCGTATTTCCTGAGATATCTATGATATTTCAAGAACTTTCTAATTTTTCGTCTCCATTTTTCCTATCCCTTCTCTCGCTTTTATCTTCTCATGTCTCTTATTCAGACCACTACCCAACAAACCATTACACACATGCTTAACTTTGTGAATACTGCCATTGAATTACCTATGTAAGAGTTGAGGATACAGGGAAATGTTGCAAGATCTGGACTCTAAAGATCATAAACTTTGTGAAGCAGGGAGGATGACTAGTTTGTCCATCCTGCAATCTGATCTGCAAATGCTGTGCAGAATGATACGCAAACAGACTCTGCTCAGGAATAGGGGTTTACACAGGCAGATCCAATTGCTGGGGTTGAGTATTCATCAGGGAAAGATTTTGCAAACGCACTAATGATAGTAGTTCAGCACCATGTGCCTTTAAAAATTTCTCTTTCAAGAATGACTAAATTAAATAGACACTTTGCTGCTTGCCTGCATTCTGCTATTCTGACATGTAGGCACAACATTATATCATGGATAGGATTTTGATTATGTCAAGTTTAAAATCATGTTAATCTTTCTCATTGGAGAAACTGGAGGAAACTCAGCCCTTGTCACGGGAGTATTACATAGGTTAAATTTCACAGATTACATAAATTATTTCAATGTCTCTTTAAAACCCGTCAGACCTTTGCTTTGGTGGCCTTGACAAACTAGTTAAAGTTATATATATATTATATAAAGTTATATATATATAAAAGGGGGCGGGTAGTAGTCATACCAAGTCTGTATGTGCATCCATGAAATCGATATACTATATATAAGTACTGGATCTATCTACCTTTTTAATGTCCTTATAAAAAATGGTTACTAACTTCCTTGTTCCTCAAGATGCGTTGCTCATGTCCATTCCCATTAATTATGTGTGCACTGTATACACAGTTCACCAGAAGACTTACCCCTAGTAATATCCATAGGGTTTGGGTCTCTTGTCCCCTAGAGTCATGCCCTGATGGCACCATATAAAGGACCCTGATCACCTTCTGTATCTTCAGTTCCTTCTTGCCAGCTAACTCAGACAGAGAGGTTGACAGCTGCATCTTGGAATGGACATGAGCAACAGTTCTCAAAGAACAACAGCTACAGAAGGATAGTAATCTCTTTCCCCCCTTCTTTGAGTGCTTACCCGTGTCGATTCCAAGTAGGTGACTCCCAAGTTAGACCATAGGAGGTGGTGTTGGAGTTCAAAGCCCTGCAGATTGAAGCACTGCTCTTCTGAAAACGATCCCATCTCTGGTGTACAGGGTAATAGCGTAGTGAGCAGTGAAGGTGTGAATAGATGACCACATGACAACTCAACAAATGTCCTAGATCAATAGTTGGGCCAGCAATGCTGAGAAGGACGCTTGTGCTCTCATGGAATGAACTGTTAACATTGTGGCAGGCACATTCATCAAGTTGTAAGAAGGCCTGATACACAATGATCCACGAAGAAATCCTATAAGAAGAAACAGATAGCCCTTCATTCTAGATCAGTCATAGGCACAGCCACTGCTCCTGCCACAGCTTCGTCTGGTGACGAAGAGGATGATGTTCTGCTGGGCGACATGCCTCCCTCTTGCCCTTCATTCAGTATCAGTTCGTCATCCTCGGTGTCTGGATCAAAGGCAATGTCCAGGCCCAGTGCTGGGTTTGGAGCCTTCTCTGGTGCTGTGCTGCAAAATCTCACCAGCATGTGATGGTTGGGCTATGATTTCAAAGACAAGCAAGAGCAACCTCCCCAAATGGGATTCTTCTGCCTGGTGGAATGCCCTAGAGGGATCCAACATGGCCACTGGGCTAGCATCTGCCACTGGGGAGGCCACGGTACTGAAAGGGGATGGGCCTCTTCAAATCTGGAGTCTGCTCTAGCAGTGTTGGTTCCTCCTTGAGGTATATACGACTTCGCCTCAGATTCAGAGGAGAATAGTTTGCTCCCAGGAGACTATGGTGGTGTGGTGCCAAAGGGTGCCAGAGAACGGCACTGTTGGGAAAACAGCCTTGCCACTACGGCAGATTTGCTCTGGCATGGAGTACAAGGCCCAGACTCCACAGCCCCCCCCTCCCCCATGAGGCTGTAGTTAACATGCCCAAGGGTTGGGGACTGGAGTGATCTGGCACAGGTTGCACATTACTTGAGTCTTCATGCCCAAATGATGTCGATGTCCATCTTTTTTTGCTTTTTTACACAGCCCCAGGGATTGGGAATGGTGCTGTGATCTGCTACATGCTGGGTTCCTCAGTGCTGGGGAAGCATATCGATGATGAGTCTCTAGGAGTAGAGTCCTTTCTCAGCACCCTATCCGTTACTGATGCCAGTGCATCCCGCACCCTACTGAAGTGTTCGGTCTCAGCTCCACCAGACTTTGCTCCACAGGTCATAAAACCAACTTCATAAGTAAAACTTAAGTCTCTGGCTTCTTTCCTTTTCAGTCCTGGGAGGGAAACCTCTACAGATCTTGCAATGATCCCATTGATGGGTTTTTCCCCAAGGATTTGAGGCAAGTTAAGTGTGGTTCATCTCTGGGCATAGGTTTATTATAGGGTCTGTAAGACTAGAAGCCAAGCATGCCCTGACTCTGGGGCAGGAAGGGAAAAAAGATCCCAATAAGTGGTGTGCTAACCATTCTTTTCATAAAAAACTAGCACAACTATCTCTAAGTATTAACTATTTACAGATACTTAGAGAAATTTCACTGAGAAAGAGCTTGCAAAGCAAGAGAGCAGATGCTCCAGCAACCGTCATGGGCAGGAAGAAGGAACTGAAGAAATCGAGAGTCGGTAGGGCCCTTTATACAGTGCCATGAGGGTGCGACCCCAGGGGGGGGGGCACTAGAGCTGACCATAGGGATACTGCTATGGGAAAAACCTTCTGATGAACTGTGCATATGGCGCACACACCCCTACTGGGAATCGACATGAGCAAGCATTCGAAGAACCACCTTACTTCCTTTAGTAAACAGTGTGTTCAGCAGTATCATGGCACATGCACTTTGTTTGTGCTTATTAAATAAAAAGAAAGGATCACCTTCAACTATATTAATGATAGACTGGTGGATGAAGGATGCCTGCGAAAATTCACAACATCTGTTTGCTCCACTCTCTTCTCAGCATGCTGCACCTATTTCTCATGCTTAATGATGCTCATCCACTCTGCAAGTTTTACGAACAAATGTGTGTTTAGCCACATTCATCATTCTGAATGAGTGTTCTTGATGAAGCATCCACTGGCCTGTTTCGCTCTTTCTGCTACACTTTAACAAATGACAACTGCTCTACGTATTTTTCATTTGTTAAAAACAAAAAGCTAAGTGAAGGATAGGCCCAGCAAATTTTTCTTACTCCTTTGAAAACTTTAATAGAAAATGGAAAACGACACGCATTTAAACAGTGTACACGTTCACAGGCACAAATCTAAACGATGCATATAGATGGATGGTATTTTCGGAATATCAGAGCTCAGAATCGCAACGTGATATTGGAAGAAATTTGCTATACCGTACGAACAGCTAGACTTCAGCTTTCTCATCAAAACAATCAAGTGTCATGATTGATATCTCACTGTGATTAGTTATTGAATGATCCTGTGGGGTGCTGAGTGCCTTTGCAGGAGCCACTCAAGAGCTTTATAGACTGGGTCCTTGGAGAGAAATATGCTGGCGTGGACATATGGCCTGTCACTCTTTCTTTCTTTCTTTCTTTCTTTCTTTCTTTCTTTCTAATATGTATGTATCTTTAAGAAGAAGTAAGGTATCTGAGAAGCACATTACTAATGACCTCAACCAGCATAATTCACGCTGAATTCAGCAATTTTCACCCTCTGAATCTACAGTCCTACTAAAATTAGCTATTTGCAGCAAAGAAAGAAAGAAAGAAAGAAAGAAAGAAAGAAAGAAAGAAAGAAAGAAAGAAAGAAAGAAAGAAAGAAAGA
>ML685755.1:53266681-53295691 GCA_007922175.1 Pelusios castaneus
AGAAAGAAAGAAAGAAAGAAAGAAAGAAAGAAAGAAAGAAAGAAAGATAAAGTGATTTGTGTTATTCTAATTTTAGTAGGAGCATGAAAAATCAAATACATTCACATTGATACTAAAATATTATAAAATATTTAGTTCGGGCTTTCTTAAATGCACCTAAGTGATTTAGGAGCACTTGTTCCATCATTTAAGCACTTTTGAAATCAATTTCCTTAGTCAACAAGGAAATTAGTTTGCATTATGTTTCACTTGGCAACACATTTCTCTCTGTAGCTCCAATGTGCATAATATACCAGTTTAATATGCAATGCAAATTGCCTTAAAATTGAAATATTCCCATTACATATTTAATAATGTAACATTATTATCCTCCCATTTCATCATGTTAACATTTCAGTTTGAGTTTTTCTGGTTTCTGTTTTTACTTTTTTGTACTAATAAATGTGAATGCACTCATTTATCAAGTTGAGTTTGGGATATTGACAGAGAAATCTGAGTTACTTTTTTTTTTGATTGATAAGTTTTCTAGATACTTTAAACAACATGCTAGAGAGCAAAGGGGGTACTGAGTACACCACAATTCGAATAAACAACTGCCATATAACAATCTAAAGAAAAAATGATAAATTTTACATCTCTTTGCAAATACAATTACACACATCAGGCAATTCTGCTTATTGCTATTAAGAGAAAACATAAAATAACAACATGCACTCAGGAGAGTAAAAAAGAATCGCTCACCTACACTTTAGTGGGAAAATAACTGGACTGAAAGAGAAATGTATTGGATTGTTGAACTTTAATAGGAAAGTTCATCTATGCTTATCTGAGGATGTTCTTTCTTCTCCTAGGAAGGCCCTACAGATCCTGTCCAGTCTGGACAAGGGTTTTATTTTAAGGGCAAAACAAATATGTTCTGCAGTAGACAAGATACTTCTCAGATGGCTTAAGGGCCTTATTCCATAAGCACTTCGGCACATGATTAACTTTATTCACCTGAGTATTTCTATTGAAATCAAGAAGCACAGTTAGACACAAAAAATAGGTATATGGTTAAAAGTCAGTGGGATTGAGCATTTACTGTTAGAGTCACATATACACATCACCCTGTGCTCATTGATGTGATGGGAGAATCCCAGAAAGTTTTCTAAGGAGTGATTTAAAAGGAAGAGAATGTAGGGGCATGGTGGACCAAGTTGGGGAGCAGCAAAGAAGACCTCATGGAAGTAGGGACTTAAAGCACAGGGGAAACCCCCCCCCTCCCCCAAAAGAGAGCAGAAAGACACACGAGAGTAAAATAATTCAGGGCCTTGAAATTGATCATGAGAAATTTCACTGAGATAGGAGAATTTTGATACAAGAACAGCAATTTACACACACTATTAATACACACATTTTGCCATATTTGTGTATTTTCTTTGTGTTCAATGGATTTTGATCAGGCCCTTACTGAGTGTACCAAATGAGTTTAGTCCCGGTTCCCCCCTATACAGACTTCCAAGTGGAGGAAAAAAAAATGGCTTCTTCTGCTACTGATGTAACCCATCACCTTTGTAAAAGGCCTCCTTGAAAAAGACAGTAGGGTCTTAATTAGAGGTTTTATACCTCTGCAAAATTCACCTGATCAGAGATGAATGAGTATTCCAGAGTCCCAAATTTTCTGCTTCCAGAACAATGTTCTGAGGACTTCTCAAACACCCAACAAAACAATATTGCCATTTTCATTAATTGCAGACTGACAACACAGAGAAGGTAATTTTTTGTCTGATTGCACACCAGCCTCAGAAAAGCCCTGACGGATCTTTGAGATCTTATAGATGGTGCAAAATTGAGAAAAATGAAGAAACAGTGACAGGGTCCAAAATCCACATAACTGTTTAACATATAATGGATGTATTAATGAACCCTATGAAGTAGAAAGGTAGTCAAATAGCAGAGAATATCAGAATAATTAGGAGAAAGAGTCCACTTCTATGAAAACAGTGAAGTCTTTAAAAAGAGGCTTACAAAGTCTATTTTGCCACAGTTTTTCCTTTGATAAACCTTCTTTGGAAGAAGCTTCAGTACTTGCGTATACCTTAAATGGTACCTAAACATGCCCTCTATGTTAAGCCTTGCTGAACAAGGGCTTGAACACCAGAAAGTCATGGATCAAAAGAAAAAGAAACTGGCCCAGATCTAGGAACATTTCAAATTAGTTAAATTTGCTCCTGAAAATAATATATTGCTCAAAATCTGTCACAATTTCCAGGCTCTGAAAAGAACCCTTTAGTAACAAAAAGTGGATCCCACATCTTGGAGATAAGGGAAATGGTGGCATCATGGCTATGAGACCTTTAAGATTACTAACAAAATCACAAGGCCTGTAAATCCCAAAAGTCTTAACCCAAAATACTACAGTACAGAACATCTAGCATACAATCACACATGTTTTCAGCTTGAAATCGATAAAAAAATCACTTTGGAACGCCTTTTCTTTAAATCAATGAGCATGCACAGTCTTTATCATGACTCAGAGCACCACCCCTTTAACAGAAAAATTCTTAGATCTCATTTAAAGTAAGTAAATCAATAAACTCAGAAGACAAGCTGATGTCCAACTGCATGCCATCTAGGTCAACGTCTTTGTTTGGGAGCAGTGGGAAGAGAGGAAAGAGGAGAAAATATAAGTGAACAAATTGATAACGTGACTTTACTACCTTATAAATCTTTCAAAAGTCCAAAATATTTTGTAGAATACAAAAATATTATTCAAAGAAAAATCTCCCACTACCTTTCAATCAGGTGAGAACTCAGGAGCAGCATTTTAAGCATTGTGGAGAAAAATACGGTTCTCATTAATAAAAGGAAAGTGTTCTACACACTTATGGAGAGCTGCTGTATTTTACTGATGAGACTTCACATAAGAAGGCCAATGACAAACATTAGTTGTGAGGGAGGCAAAATTCACCAAAGGACAATTACTACCAACACAGCCTTTCAGAAAGGTTCTGCTAAAAATGCTAGAACAGCAGGATACCAAAGATTAACATCTTTCAGACACAAATGAAGCCACAGCATGATAAACAAATTCAGTCAAGTTACCAATTGGCAAACTGTTTCCATCTAATGGTGTTTCTTGGATAAGATGGATAACTCACATTTTATAACATATGCATGAAGTTATTGAAAACAGATGTAAACATGTTCAAACTCAAGACTTCTTTGGCACCAATTAACATACAAGAGTGGACCATTTTCACTCCACATATCAAGATAGTGTGAAATGGCGCTCCCTGATATTAGAAAGATAAAAGAAAGAACCAGATAGTAAGAGTAAATCAAAGGAAATACATAAAAATCAAATTATTAAGATTTAATAGAAATTACACCAAATGTCTTTTCATGCTCCTTTGAAGTACATAAGTATTCAAGAAATCTGTTGTTCTATTTAACAGAAAACGGTCTATGATAAATTTGTAAGCCATATACAGAATATTCCTTCTTCAGGTGTCAGCAATGAACACTGCAAACGGACTGATAACAGCTGCATATATTCTTTATAGAAATGAATTTGTAATTATAACAAAATATACAAATTACCATTTCCTTTAGAAAGAATGCCTCTAATCATCATATTTCAGAAATTAGGTCCCAAAGAGGGAAAATTAATTCACATTTTTAGCTACAAATGCATTTTTTCTTCTGTAAAATAGATTTGTAGCTGAAAATAGAAGAAAGGATTTATGCAAAAATAATCTCACGGGATTCATTACAGAAATACAAAAAGTAATTTTCTGCAGGAATTGTACAGTGCATTTACAATAGATGTTTAAAAAATATGGCCACGAAACACATAAAACATATAAAGGAAGGGGAATTAATACAACCCCAAACTTAGATGGTAACGTTGTTTTAAAATAACAGGCTTTTTAGCTATAATATATAGTATCTAAAGAAACCTTTTGCTAATTTAAAAATTACAGTGGTGTCAAAACCTATATATTGTGGAGACTTAAAATATTCTGTGCTAGACACAGAGCCACGGTATTTCTCCCAATTTATCTATATACTACTAATGAGTAGGATGATCCAGTTAGTTTAGTATAATTCTCCAAATGAAGTTACATAAATGACTACTAACTTGCTATTATGAAGTAATTAAAGACTTCTTTTAAAGGTGACAAGAATATTTTCAACATGCTCATAAAAACAGATATCAAGGGCCAGACTCTGGTATTCCTGAATTGTTCATTACACAAGATAGCACCATTAATTCTAATAAGACTACTGATGGTGCAAGGAACAATTCAACAAGACCCCATTAATTCTAGTGGGATCACTCAAAGTACACTGGTACTCAACATGTGTAGGAATATCACAGACTGTCCTGATATGATTAGCAAGAGATGAAATATAGTCCTTACAAGGGCAGGTACCATCTTAAATGTACATTTACCTGTGCTGTAGAACAGGTCTTCGGAAACACATATTGCAGTTCCATTGAAATAATCTGTGGGGTATTTGTGCTCTGATTTCTACAAAGTACTCTGGAGAAAGTCAGTCCAAGCACAGCAGACAGAAAAACTGCACCGATCTCAACAACAGGATCCTTGAGGGTCGCAGAGTGTGTGTTCTCTAAATGCCGAGTCTTAACTGAAGAACAGAGGTTAAGCTGCACCTTGACGGCCATAAGATACAGAAGCCATTGTGCTTTCTTTTTCTCTCATGATCCTGTGCAATGAGAGCTGTTGTTCAAATTTTTAAGAGTATTCTCAACAGGTCATCTAATCACAGAAGTCAGCGATGGGAAAGACCTAGCAGGTCTCCAAATGTTCCCCTCCTCAATGCAGGATTGTTCCCTACAGTGTATGTACTTTCGGTTTCTAAAGCAGTGATTTAACAGCTTTTGAGCAATATGAGTTCTATTTCTGCCCAATAATCAGCCTTCCTTATTTTCCTCTAAATGCCCGCAGCTATACTCCCCAGTACTATATTAAATGGTTCCTCCCGCATCCTTATGACCTTTTTTGAGTCTTCAAACTCCTTCCAAATTGCCTGCATTTTCTACTAGCCCAGTATCCTGAATCCTCCTGGCAATATTGCAGATACATTTGGAAGAGAGCCACACAGAGGACTACATTCTGTTTTGTTAAGCACCTTTGTATAAATATTCCCCAAAATTTCACTGTTCTGCTGTCTTCTCATTTAGTTTGTTGTCTATTATCATTCCTCAAATTAATGTCACCGTGACTGCTTTCCACTGAGGGAGAAAATGTGTTTTGAAGCATTTTTCCCACTCATGTAGCAGTTGAGAAAAAGGGGGGAACGTTTATTTTCTGGCCCAAGTGCTAATCTCCCTAGGTCTCTTTGTATTGCTTTTCTTTCTTTAGAACTATTCCAAATTCAGCATCACATATGAATATCACTGATGGACTTTTCCCTCCCTCTTTCCTTTATGTATTAATATTTTCATCATCAATGACTAGAAACAGGCAACACTCAAAAGCATTCAAGATTGGTCCAAGTTCTTGGATAAGGGCCATTTACCTAATTCCAGATGTAAATTATACATGCACTGATACAACTTACAAAACAAATCAGTTATTACAAAAGGTCAGCCAGCACAGGACTTTGGGCCATTTTAAGGTGCACATGATCTTTGATGGGAAAGCGTGTGACTATACTCAGCCAGTATTGTGAGAAAGAGATGTGAAAACAAAAATGAAATGTGCTCGTCTATGGCCCTGTTCTGAGACATTTTATCACAGCTTCCCTCTCCCATCCACGCTCACCAGCCTCCACTCCTAGACTCCCACTGGCCCCATCCTGGTTCCTTGTCCCAGTCGATTCCCCTCATGCCTTAGGTCCATCTCTTATCCCTTCTACATTCAAATCACACAGTTTTCTTCTTCATGCTGCCTGGGCACCCAGCAGGAAGGTTATTGTGAGCACAGGAGACGTAAGCTCCTGGATGCTCTCAAATCTGGTGTCCAGCCTGAGAGAGCCTTCTCAAAGGAAAAGATGCCAGAATTTTTTTTTTCACATTAGTAAAACAATACATTTTCCTCTCACTTGGTTCTCAGAAATGGCTGAATGGTTTTAATTGAAATTTCCAAAAACAAATATAAATTTGGCTAAGTTATAAGCAACAGAAAACATTACTAAACTGAGGTTTATAATGGAAAATATCGGGCAACTTCAATAATAAATATGCTATCAGCTCACCTGTATCTAACATTAGTCTGGAATCTCAGTATAAACATGGCACAAATGATAGCGTTCTATGACTTAGGTAGGTCCTACCTGTGTTTAAATCCCAAAAAGAAAAATAAGAAACTATATTTATTTTTATAAATGGTATGGATGAAAAAAACTACAGCAAGTAACAGGAAACACATATACTGAACTAAACCCGTAGGATGTTAGTAGTGCCAGTGGGGACAAGGAAAGGGGAGGAAGAAGAACATGGGGGAAGTTTTAGATGTGGAGAAAACCTTTCAAGCTGGAGCACTACAAGAATGAAATAAAGTAAACATGGGATGCTTGGATGAGCTGACGGGTAAGGGAGAGAGTTATTGGTTTAGATGATGGAGGAAGGAGTACTTGTACTTCTGCAAAATAGCTGTAGAAAGACTGTGTGGCCTGGAAGCAGAGCCAAGTAAATTCTGAAAAAACTTTTCTATAAATATTCATGTTATTCAAGTGTTTGTGTCCTGTGTTCTCTTTTTTCAAATACCGTAGCGAACAAATTTACTGGCAGGTTGCCTAAACCAGTGGTTCTCAACCTGTGGTACACGTACCTCTGGTGGTACACCAGCCATAGACTGGTGGTACACATTGCAGACATCTACTTCCCCCAGGCCTAGCTCCCAGCTGGGAGGTGGGAGGCAGGGAACAGATGCAGGCTTTGGGGATACTTATTTGCGTGCTTTGGGGCACTTATTAAAAATTTTCAGAAGTTAGGAGAGACTTGCTACTTAAAAGGTTGAGAAACACCAGCCTAAACAACTCATTTAAATCAGCTACTGGAGAGGTATTTGGAAAAAGCACCATTACGATTCACACAAAAGTATTTCCAGTAGAAATTTGATTTGCACTCTAAAGTCAGAAATACACAATCTGACCTTCACACACAGTCAAAATGGCTTGAATTCAGAGCACCAGAATCAACAAACTATTCATAAAGACACTACAGACCAAAAACCACTTGTAAACATTTGGTGAATAACATTAGACAACAGAAAATTTAAAGAAAACCATGGTCAATTTGCTGAACAGAAAGAGAGGCTGAATACAAATAGTTATTTGGTACAAATCATTTGCCCAAGGCTACCTATAGTTTCACTAGAATATATTAGATGACACCGTCCCTTTGGCAGAAGAATGTGGAGTCCAGACTGCAGAGCCAAGGATGAAGAAAGCCTACCCTGAAGGAAGGTACATATGGCCCTCGGGCATTCACGAACAACTACAAAACTAAGGGGTTTATCAGGTTACCGAATAAAGGAGCTAATTCCTGTACCTCTTCCAAAAAGCCTCTATCTGTAGGGCTCCCTGTACTGGTAACCAAACTGGAGAGAACAGGAGGGCAAACACCACTGAGCTTCCTTAGGGGTGAGGCCCCCCATCTGAGGTAGTGTTGCTTTACAGTGATTTGGGAAATGCACCTCCAGCCTTCCCCAAAGTAGGCCAATCCAGTCCAAGGTAGCTTAACAACTAGATATAATAATAATAATAATAATAATAATAATAATGAGAAGTCACTGAAGTCTAAAGAAATAGGCAAGTGTCCGATTCCCTGTTCTCATTGGTGCACCATTCCCCATTCTCATTTAACCAAGGCATTGTTGACCTGTGGGGGTTTTGTTCATTTTTTAATGATACACTAGGGATGTCCATAAAAATAATCCTACCACCAGTCTCTAAACTTGGATATTCATCTTCTTACAGACTCCGGGCATGTGGTGCCTCAATGCAGCATTTGGCAGGACTGCCTTGACAGTCTCTAGCACTTGGCAAGAGAAGATAGAAAAGATGCAGAATAATGTCAGCTTGAATTGCAATTTGTTATGTGAATGGTTCCGTTGCTTACTACTCGAGAGTATGTTATGGTTTCATATATCATGGTGAATGTGCAATATATATATTTTCTACCATTCATATTAAAGTGGCGTAAATATTTTCACTGCTTGCCACATTCTATAGAAGCTTGTTTTTTGTGGTTTCCTTTCCAATGTTTTGCATCTTCAATCAACCTAACCATATAAAAACAGCTTATTTAGGGCCAGATTCTGCTAACTTTACTTACAATGAGTAAGGCCTCATTTCACAAATAGTTCCATTGACTTGACCTTGAATAAGGCTGGACCTCTTCTTCTGCAGTAAAGAAAGAAATGTATGAGAACTCTAAGTAGTATATTCAGTCCTTAGTGTAGTTAATAAAATGAATTATTTGTAATATTGCACATGAGAACAGTGTACCCACAGAAATTATGATACCACAACCACATTTGGGGGAAAAGAAGTCCATAGTACATACATATGTTAACACGTCAATGTACTTAGTATTGACTAATAAAGTATGAAGAATAGTTATTGCATGAGCCCCAAAACAATCCTTCGTTTTGACACACTTGAGTTCACACACACTAAGTAGGAGGCATCGGTATTTCATATCCTTAAGAAATTACAGAGACCACATTCCTCTCTGACTTAACTGAACAACAAATGTGACTGGCGCTTAGAGCTGCAGCACAAAAGCAATTACCTGGCAGTAGAAATATTACACTCAATGGATGAAGTTTGGATGAAACATTTTCCTATAATTGGCCCATCTTTGGTAAGGAGCCTTTTTCATTAGTCTGAAAATGATAAAACAAATTTTACGTATTTCAGGAAACTACCTGAATACTAGAAAGCAATTTTTCCAGGTAGGAGTTCACATTTTAAGTTTTGTATTATTTTCTAGCCAGATAGCAAGTATTTTTTTTTGGCACTGAAATAAATGAAGGGAGACATCATGAAGTAGCAAACTTTAGTGCTGCTGCCCTGTTTGAAGCACTAAATTGTGTCACTTTAAATTTTGGACCATTTCTATAGACTGACAACTGAAAACATGGCAATGTTACACACAGCTTATGAGTATATACTGGATATATACTTGGGCCCTCCGAGATGGGTTTGTTTAGTTGGAAGAGAATATTTGACTCAGTCTTGCATATAATAAAACCTGTTCAGTCTTCACTTTCTTATGCTCAGTTTCAACATGCACACAACTATTTTAAACAGCATTTTATTAATGCTGAAATACGATTAATTTAACCTTTTCCATGGGGAAAGAAATGCAGTAAAAAATACCCCAAAACCTTTTATTTCAGTTTCAGCAAACAAAAATAGAAATAACTGAAATAAGGCCTTGGATTAACAGAAGTTTGGACAATTGGGAGTAAGTTGACCCTAGTGCCCATTTCACTCAAACAGAAAGCAAAAAATATCAAGTAAAGCTTTTACATTTCATTTCATCCTTGGTAACTCCATTTTTGCATGTATGTGTTGAGGAATGCAAAGCATGATGAATGATAAAGTATCTCTTCAACAGGAGGTAGTCCAGAAAACAGAGTCAGGAGCTTTGGATTCTAATCCTACCTCTGTCCCAGCATGAGAGAGACTTTGGGTAAGTCACAACGTCCCTGCATCTCAGACCACAAATGTATAAAATAGCATTTACACAATCTTCACCGTGCTATTTAGGGCTCTGAGCTGCATAAGGATGCAGTGACAGACTGCTCACACAAGTCACTCAGCATTGTCTGTTTAGCCTTCACACGCAAAATGCAAATGTCTTGAATCCCCAGGGTACGCTAAAGGCGCTCTAACTCCCTGCTATGCCTCAAAATCTCTTCTGCATCCTCCCTACAGCGAAGGTCAACAGTTTTGTGCTGTGTTTGGCCACCACTTATGATTTATCATGAGTGGGAGAGTATCTACATCTGACAAAGGTTACGCTAAAAAAAAAAATTGTTTTGTTAGTCTCCAAGTTGCCACAGAATTCCTCGTCATTAGGATATTTGCCAATATTCTTAATTCCCCAGCTCCTGGAGTCAACTCATTATGTGAGAGTCTCAGCTTTTATTAAAGAATGGTAGCTTCCTTGACCTCATGGCTTTAGAGAAATGCTTTAAAATGTGAACCAAGTGCATGCTAAAGGGTCAGAAGACAAATAATAAAACCCCTCAGAGTATTATTTTTAAGCCTAACTATTTCTTGCCGGTTTGATTTTTGAATGTTTGGGTTTGGCAATTGTGGGTATTGAATGGATGTATTATTCTAAGGTCGCATGCATCTGAAACACACAACAGGAACCTGAAAGTACACATATTTTACTCCAACGTACATTTTATATGCAGTACAGAATTTTTAAAAGAGCTATCATAACATAGCTCCAAACACATATTACAGAAAAGATAAAAATGAAAGCAGAATCTATGGAGTTTTGAGAAAGGGCAGAAAGCGTTTGGTGATGCTAGCAGGACATTCACATCCTACACTGGAACAAGCAGTGAAGGATACTCATGACTTGAGAAGGGAACTCTTGGGATTTCATTTACTGTATTCCTTGGGGACAGAGACCTATGAAGCCATGGTGAAAAGCCCTGAGGCTTCTCTTTTTCCAGTACCATTGATATTTTTTGCTCTAACTTGCTTTCCCTTCTCTGGGAAGCTCCAATGAAGGCCATGTTTATGTTACGGTTTAGCTGTGACTCCAGTAATAGATGGCTAGAAGTGGTGCAAGTCTCTTGTGTATACAAGAAAAGTCAAAACTTCCACTTGCTGAACTGCTGAAAGCTTCATCACCTACTTAGCATAACAAGTGTAGGTTGGTTCCACCCCTTGCTGTGGACATGAAATGTAATTAGATTTAAAAGTCTATTTTAAGTGTCAAGTGGTACCTTTCTTGGTCCATAATAGATTGAAGCTCTGATTAAGTGTCTCTTATTGCCTCATTTCAAATCAAGCCAGCTATTTATTCCACTCAACCTTCTTAAAGGAGAAAGATTAACTCATTTCATTTGCTCTAGAGTCACATGTAGATTTTCAATCTCATAAATCATAATGAAGTTAAAAAAATACAGAAACAAAAAGCCAATACTAGTCCTATGTTACCACCTACCTCAAAGCAGTGTTATGATTTTGTCAATTTGAATGGCTTTTCAGTCTGATAACGTGATAACTTGTGAACCTCCCATCTGATCAATCAATACCTTCAAGGACCAGTCTAGTGATCAACAGGCAGAAGCATACTGATTTTGATGAAAATCAGGGAACTGAAAGAGGAAAGTGAGGCACAGATGGAGACCCTTGCATCTGGTTAGCGATCCCAGCAGCTTCAGTCAGATATGAATCATATACAGATTTTAAAAACCGGCTGACAGCAGCCATCAATACCTTTCAGCATAACAAAGCATCTTCAAAGCGTCTGACGAAGTGGGCTTTTCTCCCACGAACGTTCATGCGGTAAGTAAATTTGTTAGTCTTTAAAAGTGCCACAGGACTCCTTGTTTGCTTTTCAGCATAACAATATCCCCATTTCACTCTGCCTGTGGTCTAAATAGTTTCAAATTTCAAAATCCTGAATATAAGAAAACAGATAAGAATGGTGGAGGGGACAGGAGGTGAAAGTGGGGGAAGCACACAGAGCCTTTTGCAATGGCAGACAATAAGCGGGTATATAGATCCCCTGATATGATGGATCCAGAGGAAGGAAGAGGACCACACAGAAGCTTGGTGAGGGGGAGATCAGTCAGACACAGTAATTGGCAGTAATGGTGAAAGACATTGGGGGTACACAGAACCTTTTATATGCGGGGTAAGGAGGTAACTAAAAGAAAGGGGGAACACAGAGTCCTTTGAATGGGAGTCCTAGTATAGAGGAAGAGGAAACACACAGAGTCCCTAATGGGGGGGAGGGGGGTGTTAACGGCTTAGCCCCAATTTCTGGTTCACTGCATCTGCAGTCTTCAAATAGTCCTGGCCCTGGGATCAGGCTATACCAGGCGTGCACAACCTTTTTTGGTCAAGAGCCAAATTGCATTTCCTAAGGCCACTCGAGGGCCACAAATGCAACGTGCGGGGGAGGGAGGGTCACGTCATGTGATCCCTCCCGCTTGCTCCGCTCCCAGAGGGCTGCGCAGAACATGCTTGGGGGCCGCAGAGTGTGCACCTCTGGGCTATACCCTCATGGCTTCCTCCCAGGAGACAATAGTTTTTCTCTCTCTGGCCCCACATGTCCATTTGGGCCAATAAATAGTTCAGATCCTTGGTTAGGGGCTTATCCAATTGTAGGCCACTTCCTCAGTGGCCTATGGGGAGAGGAGGACCTGGACCCACACACTACTCTGGTCTCAAGCCCAGGGACCCTAAAAACAGCAGCCACACCGCACCATGTCTCTTTAACAAAACCACTTTCCGTTCCCTGGGCCACTTCCCTACACCTCAGATTTCACCAATGCTTCACCCTTACACCTCATGGCTCTTTTATGTTCAGGCCCAGCAGCCAGCTCTCCTTCACCCCACCCACCACGTCCCTGCCCAAACTGAGCTGTCCAAGGTGCCGTAGATCCCTTTGGCCAGCCAGGAGCACCATCCACACTCCTCTGACTGTGCAGCTCCTTTTACCTGGTTCTCCTGGCCCTGATCACCAGTCTTTTGCACAGTCTTTCTATGTCACCTGGAGTATTTTGCTTTACTGCTCCTTTCCTGAGATGAGTGTGGCAGGACCCTGACGCCTCCGGCACTGAGCCTCCGGGCCTACTCCACTCCATTTGAGAGTGTGACTGGGGGAAACTGTAGGGAGTCCCTGAAATAGAGGGGATGGGAGCGTGGTGTATAGACAGCTTCTGGCAGAGAGCAGAGGGGACAAGGAGGCTCTGGTGTGTGTGGTGAGCTCAGTCTCAGATGCAGAGTATGCAACCCCTCGCACAGAGAGGACAGCTGTCAATACGATAATGCCGAGATTTTCTTGTGACATGCTGCATGGCATTTTGCAATATTTTCATCGCCAGTTAAAAAACTATTTGGTGAAATACTCTATTATAGATTAGAATAGTTGCTTCAAGCTCAAAATTGTCATTTTTTAAACTAAGTAGTACAGTGGCTGAGCTGTTAAGGTGTTTAACTACAATCCTGAAAGTTAGAGGTTTGGGTCTCAGACGATCGCACACGGGAAGGCCATCACCAGTTCAACCAGCTGCAAAATAGGTACCTGATCTATCAGGCTGGAGCAGTCAAAAATGGCTGGATGTGTTGCCAGTCACATCACTCCCTGATGCCTTAACTGCATCCGTCCAATGAGCAATGGCTTGGGGAACCTTGACGTTAAGACAGAAAACCTCCCTGCTTTCATCTAAGATTGAAGTTAAACTTTCCTAACTCTCCTCAGAGGAAGCTTTGACAGACACAATGACTAAATTATCAGTGACCGAGGCACATTTATGATCCTACCATTTCAGTCAGTGATGGATCTGGACCAGTGGCAGGAGATTTAACAAAACTGTTGGCACGGAGAAGTCCTTCTCCAAGGGGCAGAGTCTACACAACATCTGTTCTGCAATGGAGCCTGCTAACCTGCAGGCAGACGTCTAGATAGGAGTTACTGTGTCTTCAGCAATAATCTGGCACTTCCTGACAGGGTTACTCAGTGATATGGGTTGCCACAAAATTCAAAAGGCCTGCAGTCACTGTTTGCACGGAACTCTAGTCCACCTGGAGCAGCTATACGGAGAACTATTTAAAACAAGGATTATTTAAGAGAAATTCATGGTGGATTTTAGCACTCAGGTTCTATTAATAAAGAAACTGAAGAGCAAAATGCGGTATCAGAAAAAAGTAAGTAATATTTGAGTGTGACAGTGCTGAATGCTCCAATGCCAGACTTACATATTTTGGACAAAGTTTATGTTATGGATTTACTTTGCAAAATACTGTACATTGAGTCTGATTGGGGCAGGATGCTTAAGGATGCTAATTAGCTTTGCCACTGTAAATATTCAGGCATCAGAAGCACTTATAAATTTGGAATGCTTTTTTAAATCTAACCTGAAGTAAAAACTGAATTTATCCAGCCAGTCAACAATATTCTGCTGAAAACGTAACTTACGTGAGTCTAGCAAATCAAGCCCAGGCTGCTCTCTCCAGCTTGCATCCTGTGGTTAAAATGTCAATGTTTGCATAATAAAGTGCTTAGTATCATTAACCTTTGGTGTAAATATTACAAATCAAATCTTCTTCTTCTGATAATTAAGCCGACGTACAAAAAAGTATGGAAACCAGTTTATATATTCTCATTACACTTACCATCCATATTAATGGAGGCATGAATTATATAGCACTTTGCAGTAAAATAACTTCACCACCATAGGCTGAGAAACACCATTTGTAATGCAAAATAGTTTTTAAAAGACACTTTCACATATCATTAAAATCACCATAGATGAACACAAATAATCCTACTGATGCCAATAGATCTCCTTATAAATGTGCTTGCCATGGTGAGTAAAGGCCTTCTGTGATCATTCTTAGCACTGTGCAGAGGCTATGGTGCACTATTTTCTTGGTAGGGTCTCTACTGGATGCCAGCAAGTGGCTTGGTCTAAGACTATTTGCAGGTCTGTATATGTTAAGCTCCGCATGGCCTGTAACTAGCTTGCTATCCACCACAGTACAGATTTCTCTTTATGTATCCATCATTTATTCACTGGCACATTCTCAAGGCTGTGCTTCAGTCCATCTGGAACTACTATTGTAGGACTGTGACTCTTTACCCTCAGATATATGCCTGACTGCTATGGTTATTATTTATAACAGCAAGCTTCAAACATTTATTTTCTGATTATCACTATTCATATTACATGGGAAGTTTAAATGATTTTATGCTGCATACATGTTACACCGTATACAGCACGTCATGTCATATGATCTGTAGTACTCGCATACAGCACTTTGATAATTGTGAAAGGTGCTCTGTAAATGAGGAAGGAAAAGAAGATTCCTTGTGTTAAAATGAGCAGCTGAACCACATTGCTGTATGATTGTTTTCTCAGAACTCTAACGAACTGATTAGAAAGTCAGAATTTAAAGTGCCATGACAATTTCATTTTGTAATGTCCCATTTTTAAGCAGCATATCTTATACAAGACTTAAAATGTGCTAATTGGAATTCTTCACAGTGCGCAGAATACTGTTTTCAGGATGACAACCATTCCTCTTTTATCAGTGTACTTGATAGAAGGAGAAAAATTGTTTTCAAAATTCAAAGCATTTTGATCTGGTTCTGTCAAAATTCCATGTGCACTCTGTGGATAATCTGTCTTCAAGCAAACATGAGTACTTAAGTTCCAGGGGCTGGCTTGTTGAATAAAGACACTTCCAAATATTGTAAGAGTAGCAAGCGTTAAAAAGAAAAACAAATTCAGTAACCCTGCCTCTATCAATATTTTAGCCATATTACCTGACGTGAGCCTTGGCGTCACCTTATTTGGACTTTTCAGGTTGATAGTGGTATTTCTAACAAAGGCTATCACCACACAGAGATGAGATGAATTTTACTTCACTAACATCACTTCAGAGAGCTTTAGATTGAATGCAAGGTATTTATATGTTGATGGGTAATGATGCTTTATTGTTTTCCAACTTGTTTCTATTGCTACGTACCAGATATGAACAGTTCTGAAACCTTTTTCATAGTAAGGGTCATTTCTTAATAAAAAGATGGTCTTGTATACTCCTCTCCTCCCATTTATGACTATATAAATCATGAGGCCTCCCTCTGGCAACTACGGTATTGTTCACATGGAAAAGCAGCATTGTGGAAGTATTCAGCAATTTTTAACTGTGCCATTAGTGGATGGCGGTAGCTCCTATGTACAACTGCAGTGGTTAATAGTAAAGACAACTAATAACTAGTAAACACTAACAACTCCTCATTGTTTGAAACTGCTATTAGACAGCCAAGCTCCTCTTTGCAATGAAGGCGCTGGCCATCTGTAGAAACAGTTGGCAGCAAAGTGATGAAACCAGAACTACATGACCTGTCAGATGCACCAGGACAGCCAGTTGTCAGCAGTTTAGAGTATGAGAACCTCTGATCGAAGACCTTTTCACCATGAAACTCATGCTCCAGGAAGATATTCATATTAGGAAACAAAGAGTCAATACTGAAGGAGAGGACTGCTTTTCTCATAATAAGATGGCAGGCTGCTAGCACAGGACGACCTCTTACATATGCTGAATTGTCTCAAATGGACAGTAGGTTGCTAAGAGACTCCTCTACTACAACTAAAACCCAGGGCTGGATTACTGGTGCCTGGCCAGACCCGACATCATAAAAACAAAGGTTATAAAGCCACTGACATCACCTATCTCAGTGACTCTTACCTCCTTCAGCAAGCTTACAACAAGGTCATAAAAAGAGTAGACATCTTAACCCATGGCTAGACCAAGCATTTCAAAGCCAACCCAGAAAAATCATGCAAGTGCTGTGTCTCAGTGGCAGGGTGATTCTACCACCACAGAAATCGAGAGAACCAAGCAGCACTGATTAACTGAGCTATGAAGTCGAAGAGTGGCACATCATCACAGACCTTTCAAGGTGTCCACCTTTGCCATCACTGGCAGCAGGTCTGTCTTTCCTTTAGTCTGCCAAAGCAGCCACTGTCAACAAGAGAAAGATTCAAGGTAGCCTGTTCGTATGTAAATTGCCCATTATCAATCCAATGGTATTCGTCAAAGGGGTCATAATTATATTTTGATTTCAGCTCTGGGCAAAAGGGACTTGCCCAAAAAATTAAACCTACTTAAAAGATAAGATACCTGCATTATTGGAGAATAAAATCGGAGGCCCAGTTTCATGATCCTTTGAGTTACCAAATGGAAAATCTTGGAGGGACTAGCTAAGTTCCCTCTGTGGTTCCCAAATCTACTGAGGAAGCCATCCAGTCTTAATGACAAATACTTTATATCACATTATGAATGCACATGGATATAAATATCAAGGGATGAAAAAGGGAACTAACTACAGAAAACAACTAAGCTTCTCCCTAGGAAAACATTCTATCTTATTGGAAAGTGGTGCTGTTCATTCTGTGTGTTGCCCCAGGGGTGCTGACCATGAAGATGAGACCAGTTGTGCATCTGAGAAGCTGGAAGTGAAAGCTTGTATTTACTTGAGGCATATATGGTTACAATAGAGTCAGAAAGGTTCCTAAGATAATATGTTTTGGCCGCAGTCCATCTGATAAGGGCATAGGGTTACAAGTAAACATAGAAAATCTATAACAGTCCCAATTTAAATTTATGGGATTCAAAGTAGATGCCAGAGCTCTGGCCCTTAGTAATCCTGAACCAAAAGGGAAATCCATAAAAATGTGTGCCAAGAGCTTCTACTCCTTATGATGCTCAGTAATAGTTAAGCAAAGCTCCTAAGATCACTGTTCACCCATTTTCCTAATCACCACTCTCTGTTGCAAATATCAAGAGGTGCTTCTTGGACAAAAGGAAAACGTTAATTGGACTAGCAAAAAAAAGACTACAGCACTGACTTAGATTAGAATTCTACAGTATGTCGCATTAAACACACCTTTATCCATAGCAATAAATAAGCAGAAATCATTATCTGGTCTGAAAGATACAGCTAATTTTACCCACAGTTTTATATTAAAAAAACCCAAGAGAGTCAGGGTGTAATATACTGCATCACGTTTCCCCAGTCACATTAACAGGTGAGTTGGCTTATGCCAATTAATACTAAACCCACTATTTAAACAAACAGCTGTCTTCGGATTCCTTATCTCACCCCCTCCCTCCCCCCTCTCCCCAATCCCTCCCTTGCTATAGGAAACTTTGGGGCAGGGATCTGTCACATTCTGTTTGTCTGGCTTCCTGACTGGAACACCTACAGTATTGCAAAAACAATCATCACTGATTGCCATACATTTACTCACACAGTGTAGCTCCTCACTCTTCACTGAAGACCACTGACTTCAGTGGGATTATTTGTGAAATCAGGCACTAGACATTAATACAAGTATCACAACCTAGCCCTGTAATCATCCAGCAGAGAATATTTGTTCAAAGTGATAATACACGTAAATGCGCGTGTGTGCACACGTGCACACACACACAAACTGTAAAGTTACACAAACCCTTGGCCCTGATCCTGTAGTTCATTGGACATTGGCAGACTGCTGCTGACTGCACTCTGGCTCTGCATGAGAAAAGTAGTCTCTCACACGTAATGAATTGCAGGATTGGGGCCTCCTATTTGATTTTCTTTTACCAAGATGATGATGTGGAACTGAAATGATTATTGTTTTAAAAAAACATGGACATGTTTAAAATAGAAAGGAAATCCAGTTTATATTCATTCCAACCTGTATTCAGCTCCTTTTTGAGAAACATCGCTATTAAATAAAACAGATCACTCTAATTTTAAAGAGCTGGTTGTAAAAACTGCATTTACCCTATTGTGAGGCTGTTTGGAATCAACACAAGCACGTACAGGTATATTAGATTTTTCATGTAGAGCAGATCAAAGTGCGTTACATTACTTCAAAGACCGTGCATTATTCCTCTTCCCCTCTACAGTATACTATGTGAATTCTTGTCATTATATCAATTTAATCCACTGCCATTTTTAGGCTACTGTTTGTCTAACTGAATGAAGAGCAGAAGAGTTGGCATTTAATGTGACTGCATCGCTTTTTCCAACCCGCCTACTTTAAAGAAAAAGTTTGTTGAGTGCATACAATTCGCTTCACAGATCATTTGAAATGCATAAACAATTCCAAATGCAGAAACAACGAAAACAATAATTTGTCATTTTGAAATGCTGAAACGCTTGGAGGAAGATTTGAATATAGTACACTCTTTTGTTTGTAAGCATGGTGATTTACCAAGCTACACCTCACACTGCACTAACCCTAGGGCATTGCAGTCACAAACACACTTTGATCTGCTGTACTTTTGGATTTTCTCTCAGAGGGCTCTACCTTTCTTGACAATCCCAGAGGGAAAACACAGTATCGCATTCTTTCCCATGTACCACTCCAAAACGAACACTCCATATGCTTGCTGTTAGCTCAGCCTTGCACTATTATCCCACAAGCTTGTTTGTATAATGGCGACAGCTGAGGACTTTTCGGCTAAAGTTGTGAAATGGGGGGGAGGGGAGGAACCCTGCGCACTGCGTGACAAATGAGAAGTCAAGAAACAAAAGCATTGCTGTGTGGTCTGGATACAAATAGAACTTGCATGCAGCCACAATCTAACATTAGCGTATTTAACCATCCTATTCTAAGATACTTAAATAGTGGCATTTACTTTGATCCTTAATACAGACAAAAGCCAGACTTTAAGCTGTGTGTAGTGTACTATTTAATTTCAGTGCGGTGTCACTTGTATTCAACTCAGTTAATGAGAAAACACTACATAGCAATGGAATCAAAACTGATACAGATCTACTACAGAATATATGCAGGGTAAAAAAAATACGGTTGTGAAAGTGGAGCAGTGGAGTAAGTTTTAAAATCAATTTTAAACTTGTTTTTAAAAAATTAGGATCAAATTACAAACTCCTTAGCGATCTGAAGATGTATGAGATGATATGATTTTATGCATATGAAATCAAAATCAGATTCTTGGTCCTTATCAGCTTCGGCACTCATGCTACGCTTAGGAGTTGATAGCTGCCAATCCTTTATTCAACATATGATGGGAAAGGAGGCTTTCAACTGGTGAGCTACGTTTTCAAGCTGTTATTGACAGATTTTCCTTTAGTCTTACTGCCAGGACCAGAAAAGCAGTAAATCTTGGGGAGACTGTGCAGATGACACTAGACGGCCACTCTTTTCCAAAGTGGTTTGTGATCTGTTCACCTTTTTCCTATTGTTATCTCTCGGTGACTGCATACAACCCCGCTACCACAAGAGGAGAGAAGACTGCACTGGAGTTAAGGCAGGAAGGCAAGGGAGTTAGACTATCTGGGTTCTACCACAGATTTCCAGGACTACCTTGGACAAGTCACACCCACACTATGGATCGATTGAGCGGGCAGTGTAGACCCGCTCAGTTGATCCCGGGAGCACTCAGAGAACACTTTGAGTCAACGGCGGGCGACAAGTAAAGACGCCGTAGTAAGTAGGATTAACTACATTGAAGGGAGATGCGTATTCTGCTGAACACAGATTGCGTCCCTCCCACCGACTTAAGGCCTTAGTGTAGACCTGACCTAAGCCTCAATTTCTGCTTCTATTGCCCAAGATTATTCACTGCTTATCGTACCACCCTTCTTCACAGGGATGTAATGCTTGTTTGTTAATCTCTGAACGTTGGTAAAGTAATTAGAGATCCACTGACAAAAAGCACTATAGAAATAGGAGGGATTATTACTTCTATTACAAACATAAAGAGACCATCTCCCAGGGGAAAGCACATACGCACCAACTTTTCACATTCACTAGGAAGTCCTCAAATGAGAAGACTTATGGCATCGTAGACAGAAAAACATATTTTGAAAACTCAATTTTCCTTGACCTGGCAACTAAGATCTTTGTTTTCTCTTCATCTAGGTCACATAATCTGATTCTTTCTGGTTTAAGTTCATTATGCAAAACTGTAATTAATGAAAACACAGTGCGCACACATAAAAGGTATGGTTTGTTTCACGCACCTTTTTTCTTTCTGCTATTGAGCTAAGTTCCCTTTTAAGAAGGTTTAGTAATAGGCAAATAGTAATACCAGACTACTATAAAATGAAAGTAACATTTCTGATCATTAGCCACAAATAAAGTAACTAGACTCAGCTGAAAAAAAAATTGCAGAGCATTTGGTTTTCCAAACTACTTAGCAATCATTGCCTGCTTGTTTGCCACAATACACAAGCCTTGTATTTATATTTCTCCATTTAAAACAAATCATGTAAAATTAAATAATATTACTATTTGAGCTCAGTGTTAGAGGCACAGCCTGTGGTAGCATGGATATGAATTAATATGCTGGAGTTTTAATATTATTTAATGGAAGAAACAGAAATCAGAAACAAAACCCTCCACCATTCCGGGAGGAAAATCGAACACTTTAAAATTGAAAAGCGCAAGATGCCAAAAGAGATTCTTCAATGTCTCAGCCATTTACTGTAGAGATCTTTTCTCATTTTTCTGATGACTTTGGCAGATCTGGTTATGTCACCAGTCACTCTGTGCTGTGTTTAATTATGCAGCACACCAACAGAAATTTTCTTTCTGATCGCATAAATCACATTTGCTTTGACACCATCTTCAATAGGGTCTGCTAGAACAATACAGTGAGAGCTATTGACTCCATCTCTCAAGTCCACAAGGTGTATCATTTAGCCAAGAGTGATAATTAGACGCAGAATATACTGAAAACTGTCAATAGGCATGTCAATAGAAGGACTTTTAGCATCTAACATCCAGTGAATCAATGGTGTTTTTCAGCTATAAAATCAAGAAAATGATAGCTTTCAAATGAATGGTGGAAAGGAAACATGAGGCTCCTTGGGGAGGAATAAAACAGCTCAATTTTCCCTCACTGAGTGGCTCTCCAACTGCCTCACTCAATGGAAAAGGTCACAGAACATTACAGCAAAATATCTCTGAAACAAGATGTACAACAACTCTGGGACATGACATGAAGTGCAAGCACACCACAAAGGCCTGTATATCTCTGACCTGCCAGAATTAAAGCATGGGTCAGCAGATGCCAGACAAGACAGGAATTGAAAGACAATGATTGATCTATGTAGAAAAAAATATGACTGCATGTCCTGATCAAATATGTATGCATGCATGCATGCAAGCGAATATTATGCATACTGTAGTCTCCTCTCTCTCTCTCTCACGTACACGCGTGTGCACAAAGATGTTTTAAAACTGTTGTTTTCAACCTATGTTTTAAACGTATATATTTCTGAATACCTCCAGGCAAGTTCCAAAAAAGGGCTTTCTATGAACAGTACATTTTAGCTAATTTATTTCCACTCAAAGTTGTACCACAGTAAAATAGATCCTAAAATATTGGTTGTTTTTTTCCCCTAGAACAGGCACTAGAAGGACTAAAATTAAATAACGTTCTTTACATTTAGGGAAAAGTGAATCGCTAATGTGATTAAAAGGCTTGGTGTAGGGAGAGAAAACAATTAGATTTTCAAAAAAGTGACTTGATTTTGAATGCCTAATTTGGGACACCCTAGCGCACCCATGTTTCAAAAGGGTAGGTGCTCAACACTCTCCAGATCAGGCCACTTGGTCTCAATTTGGGTACCCAAAAAGTTATACATGCAACATACCACTAATTACTTTGGAAATTCTTGCCCTTAAACCACGTCTCTACATTGAAAAGTGACAGTAAACCAGGATGATTGTGGTGTTTCATGTTTGTCACGTCTTCAGTGACTTCCAGATCAGATTTTTTTTTTAACTGACAGCTGTGCATATTCATCCTGGGATATGAAAGTCAAACTGGATTCTTTTTTGCTCCTATGTCACCACCATTAAGAGAGACTCTGCACTATAAACAGCTAATAATTTAGCCGACAAGTGAAATAGAAATGGAGTCCTGTTAAGGCTGTAATGGGCTCTGATGAACTAAGAAGAGTAACAGTAAGCTCTTTTTGACTAGGGAAGTTTCACTTATATACAAACAAGGAGCAGATGTGCTGAGTAAGAAGCTGCCATTTTTTACCCGGTCACTTTTCTGATCGTAGCTACACTTGAAATGTGACTGCCAATGTTTCAGTGCACAAAACACAAACCTATAAATATAAACTCTCTTTGACCGAAGCAGCTGAGGAAGCGCTTTCTTCCATCATTCTTTATTTGTCAGCTCTGTCATTGAATATAAGTTAAGCTGTACATGGCTTATTTCTTATAAGACACTGCCATGTAAGAAATCTGATTTCCATGTCAAGTGAAGGTCTTTGCTCTTCAAATTAGAGCATGCCACTAGTGGTGTTTCCTATCCCAGAGGGGAAAAAATGTTATAGGTCTTCTGAGCCTCCCGCAACATTCAGGATACCCACTGAAAGTAATTCTAAATACAGAGGATGCTCATTTACGGTGAAGCTAATATCAATGGACCTTACAGTAACTGTAAATTATTTCCATCCCCATTAAGGCACCTTTCACTAATCCAGCAATTTGAACAGTCCTTCCCTGTAATGTTCTGCACTCAAACAGGAGTGTTATGGAAATCAAAAAGTAGAACTAAACAGATTAGTTGCATCGTTCAACCCAAATGAAATGAGATTGTTGTTTAGGGCCAACATTTTCAAAAATAGAGTAGCCTAAATTAAGTTACCCTGAGCTACGGTCTTCACCCAGTGGGCCAGTTTTCAGAAGTTTCCAAGTACCTTTCAGAAGCATCTCCCACTGATTTTCAGGCTCCTATTTTATAAAATATTTTGCCCTAAATTTAAATCATGTTGGTTATAATAATCTATGATGCTAACAGAAAGGCACGTAAACCATATTTTAATACATGAATTTTATGCTGACAATTCCCTTTAAAAGGCTTAAACTATAAATTTAACAAATTCATTGATAAACTGCTTGTTAAACCCAATAGTCAAAATTATCACTCTATGGTAAGTGGTGAACAAGTATAAGTGACCCATTTTTAGTGTGGCATATATACCGACTGATCTGAGTGAGGAAAAGCAGTTCCTATTTTCAAAGCAGTTGCTGCCACCTCAAAGCTCACCTCATGCAATTCATTTCAGTAGAGCTAAAAAAAAGGGTGGGGGAGCATTGTTTTTCCTCCCCAAATGTTGCCAAGTTCCATTTTCAATTGCTGATAGGAATGGCAGAGCTCATATATAATTACATGCACCATTCTTGTATTTAATAAAGACATCTGGGTACATAGGAGAATGTCAATATGTACGTGAGGCACCAAAAACTTCCTATAAACAATACACAGGCCAATGACTTTCGGAAAAGGGTCTGTTGTAGGGGACTGATCTTGCAAAGTGTTAAGTGCCCTAAGTCAGTATCAGGCCTACACATCCCAATCCTAGAATGCTGTTAAAACAAAACCAAACCCAACATCTGGCTTTGCAGTTCGTGTGACTTCTTTTAAAGGATCTGATACACGACCTCGCAACTTCGTTTAACCCACATTTGCTTAATTAGAGTTCAGTACAAAAGTTTGCTGAATCAAGTCTGGTTGCCTGGGAGAAAAAGTCTTCCCCTGCAACAGCTGGCCCAGGTGGAGAAAGGGAGGAAAGTTTACTTGTGTGGAGCAAGGGGGAGCAGGAAAAGCTCCATGGGACGACTGCCTTTCCAGTAGGCCAAAAACAAGTTATTTATATAACTGGCACCACCAGAGGAGCCAGTGGACTAGGCTGGTAGCACCACTCCTCTCATTCAGAATCTGGAAAAGGACTGGATTCCTTCATCATCTGCTGAGAGTATTACACTAATTGCCTTTTTTTCCATGGGGCTGGGAAGGTTTTTTCCACTCACCACCAGACTGGCCAAGTCAAGGTGGTTTTTTTCCCACCTTCCCTGTAGCAGGTCTCGGACCTTGTGAGGTATGGTAGGGAGATTAGGTTATGATGTCACAATTTAGTACATAAAACTCATGGCAGATGCCTAATGTAGACACTCATTTTGGAAGGGAAACTGTTACGGAAGAAAACAGATTGGAAAAAGAACAAAAAGGAAAGCATTCCTGAAAGGAGCTGAAGAAGTGGAGTGTGGGTCTCCTACATCTGTTACCATGGAAGCTAATCCTGCTAGCACTTTTCTAGCACTTTTAGACATCTTACAAGGGGCAGGCAGTGAGAGACCAGCAGTGGAATGGCTAGAACGAAACCGGGAATTATGAGGAGATAATTAAAGAAATGACAATAAGCTGAATGGTACAATTTATTGCCAAATATGCCCAGATACTTTAAGTGAATAAAGCTGTGGTCTAATGAAAGCACGTTCACTGTCTTCTCACTTTCTTCCAGTGTGGCTGGGCAATGTTCACAATAATGACAATTTTTAATAGTATTTAAAAAAAAATTCATTAAGTGTCAATATATAAGAAAGGAGAAGACACCTTGGTTCCTTTTCTTCTCTATCAGCAGTTTGCTGAAAGCCATGTACTGTATCAGTGCAAAGACGTTTCACCTCAGGTATCAAAAAAGCACCAGCAGTTTCAAAAATCAGACTGCTCCTTTGGGACAGCACTATTTGCATGTTCATAATAAATACTTAACCACACATCTGTGAGGCACTTTATGATGTTGGTATGGTGTGATCTTTTATGCTTATTTGCCAACCTCCAACAAGAACTCAGCTTTGGTCAGGCTGAATAAAGTCAAGTTTATCAGTTGGTTTTCATCCTCCCCCCCCCCCATTTTTTTTAAACACTACAAAGGAAGAGCATCGTGAATCACTTATTAAAGTGACCAGTTTGCAAAGTCAAGAATTACCTTAAAATTAGAGGGTCCATCACTGAAATGGAAATTTTGATACTCTATAATTTAGTGTTTTATAGTGTTCATGTTCTAAAAATGTAACGTTCAATCTTGACATTAATTTTCTAGTTATACAGACCTTAAATATAGGTCAGATTGTTGTGTCTTGAAAACTGTGTTTTTCCCCAAAAATATATTTCTGGTACAAACAGTGGCTCAAGTGAATACAGGAAAAATGGGGATAGCTGTTACACATTCATACATACAGGGAAGAGAGAGACAGTGTGCGCGTGAGCTATCATGGATTATTTCATTTGGGGGTTGGCGTACATGCACATGAAATTTCTGGGAGAAAACTCTGCAAATGAAGGACTGGCTATCCTGTGGCCATGCACTCCCCCTCTTTTGACGTGGAGAAGTGTGGCAGCAACATTAGCTGTTTTGCTCCTGCTCTTCAGCTGATCCACCTAGATTACGAGACTTTTTGGGTCAAGGTGACTAAGCCATGCTAGATCCTCTAGCCCTCCCAGCCAGGCATCAGCACAGCTGGGCTCTCCTTTTTTACCTCTTCCCTTGAAACCTGACGCCTGCTTCAGCCATCACAGGGAGGGGCTTATTGGCCCCCAGAATGCCATTAATTCTTTTCTCACTCGTGTGGAGTTTGTGCATCGTCACAAAATTGGAAGAAACCTCTAATATTATGTCCCTATAAACAAAGGCTTCTGTTTCTTAATACTGTACAAGGATATTATTTAAACTGTGTGTATTAATAAGGAAAATATCCCATATACGCAATGACATTCTGCAGAGTAAACCATATTTCTATGTAGCTTGGCAAACACACACAAATACATATGCATGCCTAAGTATAGATATTCATCAGATAAATGCATGTCTGTATTTATATTAGAAATACAAAAACATTTATGCAATAATGAAGTAGAAATATAAATTACAAAAAGTCCAGAAATACTGAACGTTAAAGTTTCAAGAATGAAGTGAACTCTACTGTGTTACACATACTATTTCATGGTTTAAGTCTTACAGTATTAACAGAAGCATATTAAGCTGCATATTTAATCAGAAAAAAATAGGAAGAAAATAGAGTGTGTTATATAGCTAGATGCTGGAGCAGCAGAAAAGCATGTCCTGAACCATTAGCTTAGATGCCAGTAACACAAATGGCAATTCCTTGGACAAAGTTTACTGAATTAAGTTTAAATGTTTTAGGACTTCATTGTATTAAGAATGCAAATCTTCCCACAATAAGAGGTAACCTCTCTAGGAAGGAGACCTGGCTAATGTAAACAACAAATCCCATATCTTGGCAAGGGGTTGAACTAGATGACCCTTTCAGTACTTTCTAACCCTATGGTACCTTGAAACTCTGGGAAGGGTTTTGAGCTTCAAAGGCCCCCTGAAACTGCGTGAACTTTTAAAGTTGAGGAGGTTTCTTAAGAAATATTTAGGAGGCAGCAAATGAAAGTTTATACCACCAGATCCAGTTACACTCCGAGGAGATCCACTGTCGATGAATCACCTATTCCCAGATCAAAGACCCACGCAGTATAAAGGATGGACTAAGCCATTCAGGAGGTGCTTGTTCTGAGCCAACGTAGTTATGAACTTTTAACCACAGGGAAAAGAACCTCTGGGTAGGGTGTGAAGGACTGTTCACCTGCCACAGCCCTTATTGGAGTTGAGGTGATCACTGGTAAGCTTATTAGCCATGCATGTAGATTCTTTTACTGTTTTATTGCACGTGGGCCCTCAGCCATGCTTTCACCCTAAGTTTGCTTTGCTTGGAAAGGGCTGTGTGATAACTCAACTGTGGGCAGTTACGCTGTTTATAGGAAGTCAAAGATGGTCTGCTGAGGAAAACAGCCTTGCTACGCGATTCACATTGTAGGCAGGAAGCAGCGCGGCCTGGAAATGCCTGTCAGGAAGGAGAGGTGTGGGTCCTCTCCCAATGGACATGAAGGCTGGGGAGCCAGAAGCCTATGGGTGGGTGCCCTTGCTAGACCACAAAGGGGGAATATACATGCAGATGCCTTGAACTGAAATACCAGGAACTAGCCATTTTCTGGTGCACCTGACCAACCCGGCCAACAGCAGCTCATTCCATTTTGCACAAGCAGGCTGTCTATATTTATTTAATATTTAACCTAAGTGGTCATATACTTCATAGCTTCTGCCAGCTGAGCTAATTTCACACACCATGGACTCCTGGTGTCCCTCCATGATACCCCACTAGCTCTTTATTATTTTCTCTCCATCCTAAATATATGTAGGACAGTTCATGAAAACAGACCATTTTTGCATTGACTTTTTCCTCTAATAGTTGCCTACCCAGATCTCTTCTTAATCCCATCAGCGAGCTTATTAATAATATTAAACACATTACTGAAAAGTTAACTCACAAGAATCGAACATTAATATAGTCACTTTTAATAATAAACTTTATAATTCAGGGTGAAAGGTGCTATATAAGGCCCTGATTTGGCAATGCAAATAAAGTATTCAATGAAGTAAGCATGTGCCTAAATTTAACATGTGAGTAGCCCCATTGACTTCAGTGGGACTGGTCATGTGATTTTATGTGCTTAAAAGTTATGCACTTGCTTAAGTACCTTGCAGAATCAAGGCTAAAGTGCCAGGACATCAGAGCACTTCAAAACATTAAATTACTTGTCTCCCCTAGCTCTTTAAAATATGATACATGAGGAAGTACAGAAGTTCAATAAGTCAAGACAAGACCCAGGCAGAATTGGGAATAAGATAACAAAAAGGAAGGAATGACCGCATTTAATTTGTACTCTAAAATAAATTTCAGAGCCCAAAATAGATTGGTTTTAGGGTTTTTTTTCAGGGCAAAGTAACCACAGAAGTCTCATGCTACATAGTGCTCAAGAATCCTGAAGCAAAAACAGTTCGTACAGTTGCAATTAACTGACAACTAGAGCGGAGATTCTCAAAGTCAATTAGAGAATCTAGCCGCCACATAATTTCACTAAAAACCAAAAGAAGTTGTGGGGTTAAATGTGCTAGTCGACTTTGAGAATCTCAATCTAGAACTTCTTCGACTCCTTACAAAGAATGTGTAGTATTTAACATTAAATGAATCAAAGCATGTATTATACGCATGGACTATAATGGCTTCTAGTGATGCAGCTGTGTTGCGAAGAATGTGCTTCCTACAAACATCATATACTACATACCACACTATATATGTTATACTATATAGATACACAGATGCTTCATAAAGGAAATCTGTTTTTAATTCACATTGTTTTGAATATTCAGCTACCCCGAACAAGCTCAGACGGATGCAACAATTGTGCACACTCATTCACCCACATATTAGACATCATCCAAGGACGCCAGCTGAGAATTACCATCCTTTAAAAAATATATAAATGTTTGGGTCTAAATAGGCTGATAAAGTCCTCAATATCTCAAGTGAACAGTCTCTGCAGGAAGATGATATAAAGTACATTTCTCAGATACAGTGAAACCTGGATTATCCGGTCCTCAATTAACCGTACATT
>ML685755.1:53296091-53407584 GCA_007922175.1 Pelusios castaneus
GCTGCTTTATAGTGTATATATATATTTCACTGACCAGGTTCTTCACATAGACAAGTCTTTTCCCAGGTTATTCAAGGCAAATGGGGAAGAGGAGTTACTCAATAGTCTTAGGAGTAGCCACTTCAAAAGAAAATCACGAACCAGGAAAACACAAATTAGTAACTGGAAAGACTGTCTAACCCGTAGGATTCCCAGCCTATAAGTGACACCGTGTATCCCTCTCCCCACATCCTGTCTTGATTATTTATTGATGGGGAGATTTTCAAAGGCACAAAGGCTCGTCACCTAGTGTCTTTGAAAACCTTTCCCCTCAATATATTCAAACCCTTACTATTAGCCTGATTGCAGGAAGTGCTGAGGTTCCACTGAAATCAATGGGAAAAGCCGGTGCTGAGCATCCTCACATAGCTCAGCCACATCTGACTACAAAATGTCTGAAGACAAAAGATGCATTATATAAAATGCACTGAAATTGAAGCAGAAAGTAGACTGACTTCCAGAACAACATATCCCACGGTGCAAACACCTAATATACAAGATATTCCAAGACTTTAGGTAAAGGTTTCTTTTGTTTGTTTTCAAACAATCTACTACATCAACGTATGAGGTATTTTATAACACACACCTGACTTTTGTCCTCCGAGTCATCAGCTTCCGCAGATTTCATTAAACGATAATGTCTGAACCCAATTCCTCTATTAATTGTATTTCTTTTGCAGCTCATAAAATCTTATTTGTTCAACTTTTGAATAGAACATACACAATAATAGCAATAACAATTATACTTCATTATTAGAATTTTTTATATACACAGACACACACTTTTATATGTATCTATCTATATAGAAATATAAAGATCTTTTGTAATTTTCACATCTTCATGGAAACTGACATTGAGGTCATAGCTAAGATATTATATATTAATTTCAATATACCTAAACCCCCCCTCCCAAAAAAAAATCCCACCAATTTACTCTTCACTGACAATGTTAAAAGCAAATGATTTATGCAGATCAATCACCTAGCTCATCAAGTCATACACTGACAGCCAGCCTTCATCATTGCTATTTAAAAGGCACTGCTGACAGAAAAGACCGACTCTTTGATTAAGGGCTCTGTCTGGCTAACCTTTTATTTGAAGAATGATTGCTGCTGAGTGACAAATACTTTTCCATTCATTTCAAGGCAAAGATATTGACATTCAAATTCTTGATGTCTACACTGAGCAGATGCCACGGTTGGCAAGTGGCCGGCTAGCAACAGCAGGTACCCTAGTACTCTGGGGGGCAAAAAACAGCACCACTGGCTCAAGTTAAAGGCTCTCAACAAGTGAAAACTACAGATCTCTCAGCCAAATTCTCTCTCTTCAACTGTTATCATCAAAGAACATCTGTTTGTTGTTTCTCCCTAGTCTTCATCTTGAAAGTGTCATAGCCTCACCTTGACCTCACTTTCAGTTCTATTGGATGTTATTACTAAAAATAAAGAGAACTCAGGAGTGAAGCGACCCCTTGCATGAGAAGGGCATCCTCCCTTACACAGCATCCCCAAACAACAGTGAGTAGGAAATCCCAAAGCAAAAACTGCAGCTTCTGGGCCGATGTGATTTCTGTTGACAGTAATGTAAAATGGAAGTTGCATTTGCAATATCACATACAAAATCAAAGCCAATATGTTTGTTGCTTTAAGCTGATCCTGATGTCACTTTCTACTTTATTGCTCTATAAAGAAAAAAAAAGCAGGGGGGGGGGCGGGAGGGCTGCGAGAGGGGGAGGCAGGAAGAAAGGTTGAGCAAAGAAAATATCTCAACAAGCTCCCTAGTGCACTGAAGCTAATAGCGCCTTGTTTCATGTTTTGATGGATGACTTAATAATTTATGGATGTACTCATTAAAAGCAGAGTTTTAATTTCTTTTTTCAAAATAAAATTATGTTTAAAATATTAAGGAAATGGGACTTCTTTTCCTTAGTTATGGGAATCAAGATTAATTATTTTCAGAAATGAAAATATAAACTCTAAGCCAGTGATTTCTTTATCTATATGTATATTTGTAATGACTTTGCTTAGCTACATAGAAGCATGCTTCACAAACAATTATTGATGGCGTTCTCTGTCACTTTTATACTTAGAGATGGTGACGTTACAGACAGAAACATCTAGTTAAGTAATATAATCAATACCCTCTGCCACTGCAGTACTGTTCCTTAAAATGATTCGTCCTGTCTAGTTTTACAAGTCTGAGAAATTGGTGTAGCTACTGGTTCCCTTGAAAAAAGACTATCCAACCCTTTAATACTCCATTTTCCTGATATTCAACTTAAATTTACTTTTCTCTTTTTCATTACTCCAGAACTTTATTTATATCCTCTTCTCCCAGTTTGAACAATTTCGCCCTTCTCCCACAGTGTTTAGCACATATTCCTCTAATCAGTAATCCTCTTAGGACATGCACATAAAAGAGTTTAAAAATAACGCTGAACAACAACATTTTAACCCCTTCAGAAATTAACTGAAGTTAAGCTCAAGTAAATATCACCTATATCTAATTTTGTAAAGGACTGGGATTCAGAGAGGCAATGGAAGGCTGGCTGGAGAGAAAGGAAGTTCTGGCCACTAAGGATAAGACAAGCTCAGGCCTAGAGTGAGTCATGGCCAGCCATGCCTCTCTCTACCTTTTGTCCAGATATGCTCCATTTCTCAACCCCCCCCCTTTATTTCTAGAGCCATCAAAAGGAGGCAGGCCACATCAAGAGCTGAAGCCATTCTTTGGAAATAACAGAGACAAAGCACAGAGCAGGTTCGTGCAAGGAGTCTGGGCTGGTGTGCAGTGCAAACGGCTTTCCGAGCGCTTTGGAAGGAAGGACAAAGAATGAGAGAGAAGAACCTTATTAATAGGAATAATGTTTAAATAAAAAAAAACAATGGTTGAATGGGTACCCCACTGGTTAACCATGTCATTCATTTGCTGGTCATCCTCTCTGAAACCCGTCTAAGATATCCTTAAAGGAGATGATACAGTTTGACTTCACAAACAGAAGACAAAAAGAAACCACGAACAGGCAACAGCCAGTCTAGCAGAAACCTGAAAAGTGCATTGCCATTCCGAACAGCAGCAACAAGGGAGAGTAGCCAGAGCTGTCTTAATTAACTTGCCCAAGCAGGAAAATCAGAGGGCTTCTCTACTGCAGCAGTCCATTACACTTAACACCTTTAAACGTGCAATCAGTTACAAACCATTTTGTTTTGGTGCCTGCAACGTATAAAGAAGTGCAATACTGGAAATCTGTGCGCTTGTTTACCCTTATTTAATAAACTACTTGATCATTATTCTGCCCTGGCACTTTTCCATTTTCTATAAAGAGTGATCTGTGATTGAACTCTAGGGCTGTCATTGGAATCAAAAGAAAAAAAGGGCTTTTAGGTTAATGTTGGCTCCCCTGCATACTTTAGTAATATCACTCTTTTCCTTAAGCATGTTTGAATGAACTGTTTGAATATGTTTACTCTTTCATCTTTACAGCTTTGAAAACCTCAGCCTTCGTATCTAATCTACAACAAAGTAATAGGGACTGCAAAGGTTGACAGCCTGGACATAATTAAAGACTACCATCAATAAACTGCCATGTTGAACAATACTGTCTTATAATGCACTCCAAAATCAGCTGTTTACATTTCAAACTGTTTCACTGAATGATTTGAACAGGTGCAGTTTGGGTGGTTTTCATAAAAGATTTGCAAAACAGATAGGAATTTTCTATATGGGGTATACTATATGTAGCTATATTGATAGATATCCTCATTTTTATCCATAGATTCCTGTTGATTTACACATGGGAAACATAATGTGCAGTCCATGATAAGGACGTGAGCCTTTTAAAATGGTATTTTATTAGCATTATACCAAGGTAAGAAGTCAAGAATGTAAGGGCAAACAAATCACTAAATTGTGTTAAGAATTGGGCCGATTGATTCTATTGTACAGTATATCAAGAAACTAGTATGGACATCAACCTGAGTTCTCATGTGTTTTCTAATTTTCACTTATTAGGGCAATGTTAAGATTGAGACTAACTGCAAAAAAGTCAAGATTTGTTATGAGATAGATCAGGTGTGGACAATATAAGCAGTAAGAAAGTATATAAAATTAAGAAATTGGAAATGGAGATTAATCAAATAAAATATACATTTATTGTTTTAGATCTTTAGAAATTTTTCTTGCAAACAGTTAATGCGTTGCTTTTTAGATTTGGGGCAAGACTTTAAAAAAGACTAAGGATTTCAGGTGCCTTGGATTTTGAGTTTTCAATTGGACAAACCATGAAATCACCTGATTTTTCAGAGTGTGGGTCTGAAAATCATGCCCCCCTCTAAGGTGTGTCAGAGATAGACACTCAGAACTACCTTATGTCAATTATTAGAATGCATTTCAAATAACTGTGCTCATAAACACGTTTAGTTTTCTGACTACTTTTACATTATTATTAATACCTTTGCATACTGAAGATTCTTGTAACTCTGGGCAACCATGCATAGTTAATACTTCTTTTAAACGGTTACTAATATTATAGGATTATGTGCATAAATGGTAATTCATCCAGTAAACATCTTTAAACCAAAAATGGAACTGCTTCTCTTCATTTGCTCAAATTAGCAGCAGTTGCATATAACTATGCTCTTAACAGGTTCCAAGTTTTAACCAACTAAAGTCTTTGCTATTCCGAGTTTTCCAATGTATGATTTAAAACAGATGTAAAATAGCAAATAAGGTTTTTTTGTTATATGTATATTGGGATTTCAGCAGCATCTAATCAGAAAAACCAATGGAATCTTTACCAATTTTAAATGGGAGAAAAAATTGAAAAATAAAAGTTTAATTTTCGCTCCTCCCCTCACACGGTGTCCAACCAGCTATAAACTTGGTTGAAATGTTTCAGATTTTTAAATTTCAATTCGGGAGTGGGGGGGGCAGGAAAGGGAGGAAGAATTGTTTTTGTTTTGTTAAATGTCACTAACTTTTCCCTCAATCCAACTCTACTAATTAAGCATTGGAAAGGATTTCTAATATTACACTAACAAAAGGGAGGCTTCAGATTCTTAGCAAGAGGTAATTAGAACTATCGGATGGAACAAAGTTTCTTTGAACAGTAAAAGTTTTGCGTGACAAATCTACTAAGACTGAACTTCTGATCATTTTATTTCTTAGAGCTCACTTTTCATTTTCTTTGTATTTTCAGACTGAAATAAACAATGGGATGGAAAGGTACGGAAATGCTGATCGCTGGCTTTCTTTTTTAATTAAGAGCTATTCAGAATGCATATCAGTGACATTATCACCCTACGCCTGCAATATCCCTTTACTTACAAGGTAGTCTACTCTTCATCTCTCTCAGTTTGACCAGTATACCATAATTTGAAATATGTAATAATCTGTCATATTCAATAGTTTCCTGAAAGTTATTTCTGAAGTAAATAACATTATTTGTTTTTTAATGTAAGTGAACTGTAACAAACAAATAAAAGTAACATAAAATAGCATTGAGTCACTAACCGTTCTTAGAACATTATACATTATACACACAAGAAGAAAATATGTTCCCTTGGCCAACAGTAGTCATTTAATTTCAAAATTATGCCTTTCAGATTCAGGAGGAGATAAAAAGAGCACGGAGAGGAAAATAACTCTTCAATATGCCATTAAAAATAAGTGCAAACTAAATTATGGTTCAGGATTTGGGAAAACTAATGATTATTGCTTATAAAAATCTTTTCAAAAACAAAATTGTGATATGAGAAATAAAAAGTTGTGTTTGTTCTTAAAGGTACAAACCAAGGTAATCATTGATTATTTTAAAAGTGTTTTGTTTTCATTTTTTAGTTGTTTTAACCAGAGAATTGGAAAATTTGGTAATGGTATGATTTATGCGCTAAAAGCTTCTAGTAAAATCAATGGGAAGACTACACTTTGATTTGAGTGAGGTCCTGGAATTCTAGTTCAAGAGCCTATAACACCACCATAAAGAAAAGCAACAATTAGAAAAAGACTGTGATAGTTGGTATGTCCACAATATAAACAAAAAATAGCCAAGTGGAACATGGAGACAATTTGGAAGAATATTTTTTGTCCTCCTCACATATTGGATCCTTCAATATTGTTCTGACCAAGTGAGATGACCTACAAATGGAGTATCAAAAAAGGAGGCCTTTTGGCTCTCTGATATTAGGACAAGTAATCGAAGTTTGCTGAAAGGTAGGACAATCCTCTTTGAATTTGGGCATCAAATCACACTGGTCTCAGTTTTGGGTAACTCGTTGGGCTAGATATTTAGAAAAAGTACTTTTCCATAGCATGGGCAAGTTTCATGTTAAGTGGGCAGCGTAGCTGGAGATGCTTGAGCTTTTGAAAGACTGGGTAATATCTAATATTTTGAATCTCAAAAAATAATCTGGTGACACTGAATGAGGTGATATTTCACTTTCTGAATGTTAACATAACTCCCCCATCCAACATACCCTGGAGATAATATTAAGTATAGAAGTATCTCCTCACTAATCCAAGGAAATCCTTCATCACATTCAGCAATTTGCCTTCCTTCAATGCCATCTACCTACCTCTTTTGGATTAACAATACCTATTTTAATTCTAAACTTTGTGCACTTCCTTCTTTAAAATTATTTGCATCTGTTCACACTGTGCCTGCATCTTTTTTGCAGCATCTACCTATCTTTTCTGCTATATTCTGCTTTTACATGAAGATGACAGGAGCTCCTCTTCCCAGGAGCCCCAGGACCTTAGCTGGATTATCAAAACAGATTAGAAAAAGGGGAAAATAACTAATTGAAATCTTCTTTTGTTGAACCATATAGTCATTTTAGTTTCACCATCCCAGATAACACATGAAAGTAACACTGAATAATACATTTAACGGAAGAGCCCTATTAGAAATTCCCTTCATGTACTAGACACTGAAGTATTGAACTACAAATTATATTTGCTAGTGATTTGTCCACTTTAATTGTAAATACCTAAATTAATGAGGCTTCCTTTTCTTTGGGAAATTAGTCCACAGTCTCTCAGATCTCAATATTGGAGAGTTTTCTTTTTCATAACTCATCCTAAATTCACTCTTATTTCCATCCCATCTCTTTTGGTTGAGAGCATGGAAGCCATCCTGAACAACTTCTTCATTCCACAAGGCTTACATCTTTGTGTTTATACTTGTAAATAGCTTTTCAAGAGTTAGTGACCGTCACAAAAAGACTATCCGGAAAAGCAATGCACCAACTCATGTTCCAACTGAAACATTCCCCACAAAGATCATCCACATTTTGCTTTTTCAAGATATACTTTTTAAGAGACTATAATGTACCAACAGATTTATTTATCGCATGAGCTTTCGTGGGAGAAAATCCCACTTCGTCGTCTGACGAAGTGGGATTTTCTCCCACGAAAGCTCATGCGATAAATAAATCTGTTAGTCTTTAAAAGTGCCACAGGACTCTGTTGTCTTTCTACAATAGACTAACACGGCTACCCCTTTGGAATTTGACTATAATGTACCAGTTGAACAAGAAAAAAAAACGAACAGGAAGAAAATCGGCTAGCAATAAAGAGTAATTTGCAAGAGAAAAGTCTGTATAATTTTAAAATTCTAATCAAATGTTACCTAATCTTTTGGAGAAAATATTGTGTCACAAAATACCTGGCAATATTTTTTTTTTAAAAAAGCATTAACCTCCTTCATACTCATAATAATGCTAGGCCAAAGTAAGCATGTATATCAGCATACACACGTGTAGAGAACAGAACAGAATTAAAGCTATCGCAGCAGTTTCTGGATAAATTATTAGGTTTATTACTACAAAAGTAGTTTGAATAGAAGTGTTCCAGCTGTTATATCTGATCATCAGAACACTGCCAATTTTGTCTGCCAGATAGTCCTTTTGTGCATTGGGAACTTGTTGCAATTAAGGGATTTGCTCACTCCTTTATAATTCCATGATTTACAATGTTTTCTTATAAGTAACAGCCCAATTGGGTGCATCACATTCAGCTCCTTTTATTCAATTTTGCAATATACTGCACCTAGTGGAACCAGCAAATACTTTTTTCCCTAGAACCTCAGTTTCGTGTCTTTCCAATTTTGCTAGATTCATTTAAAAGATTTAACCATAAAGTTTGAGAGAAAATAAAGGCTAGAGCAAACTGTAATACGTTTTTAGCAGATTTCTGCTTAATGGGACACTTGTGCTACAGTAATTCCTCAGTTCCTTCAGAAATGTATTTAAAATTACAGCCTATGCTATGCAAATGATTTACTGCATAAGAAATATCAGGTTTGGAATTACCTGCATTTTCAGTTGAACGGAATAATTACTACCTAAATGAGAGACCCAAAACCACAAAACATTTACAATATTTCAGACAACAGAAATGCATTATTCATGTAAATGTAATAAAAGTCACTAACTATCAAAATAAACACACACAATTATATTTTATATCTTCTAATTACTTTACACTGATTCAGCACCTTTCACTCCACAGGGTCCCAAAGTTCTTTCCATATTTCAAAAATGAAAGTAGAATAATTTCACCTGTTGCTAAAATGCACCTATGTTTGATCTGAAACAACAGCTAGTTTACACTGCACATCACCACTCTACAATTGAACAGGCCTGAAAGTGAAAAATATTATATCTAACAGAATGTACTGAAGGAATCTAAGTAGGTATGAGGTACTTTCCTGAACTGTACTTGGATAGGCCACTTAGACTAACAAGTCTGTTTTTGCAATAAATCTCTTTGAACATTACAGGTAAGCACAAATAATTAGCTTCTCAGCTTTATCTACACAGCATATCAAATAGCATAGCACCCACCACCAGCATGTGTGGGTAAACTAATTCAGATGTAAGGCCTCACCCACGTAACCTCAACATACCACTTCCATCAGAACATTTGTTTTTCCTTGGAGGTGTCATCAAAGCGCTAACCAAGCCTAATCCTGCTTAGTTTGTGATATCTGACGAGATCACAGCACAATGTGCTATGACAGACAAAGTTATAGTCAATTTACAGTAACTATGAGCTTTCGCATTCCGATGTAGCAGACAAGGGAACATCCCTTATAAGAAAAGACAAGCGATTTGGCACCACAGAGTCAAGGATGTCATTTGGAAGAATAGTCCAACTGACTATAATACGTTACACTCTCCTACAGTCATGCCCCTCAGCTTTCTATAATCCTGTGGATACAGAATTTCATATGGACTATAGAATTTTAAAAACCACACAAACAAAATATACCTAACCAGTATACACACAGCGATACTTAACACCTTCTTCATGCACAGCCAAGTAAAATTGGTAACACTTCTGCATCTATTTAATCTAAAATATTACATACAGTTATAAGCTATGGTGGTCCGGGAAAAGTTACCACTAGTGTCAAGAACAAGTTTGGAACATATCACACTGAAACTACCGAGACTAATGTAAACTGTGCCCATTAATCTAGAAACACTGTAAGGAATCTTTATTTAACATTTATTCCCCAATTGTAATGGTGCTGTAAATCACCTCCTTGTGCCCACTACAGGCCTCTATACATATACCTAGAGGCCATAAGTGAACAGATTACAGATGCCAACACTGAACGTGGAAGAGAACTTTCCATTTTGATATACAAACATCATCTCAAATTGTCAGAACTATTCCTATGAAAAAGTTATCACAATTCAGGGCAACTGTACCTGTATTTCCCCATCGTGACCCCTCAAGGATACCCCTTTCCCCCCATGTCCTCAGCCATCACGTCTCTTCCTCATGAGCAGGCCATTTTCAGGTTCCTCATCTGCACTGTGATATTCCCAACAAACTAGGGTGCCTAAACAGGCCCAAATCTGAACTTTGCACTCTCTCTCAGATTCAGAAGCAGAACATCCATGACTAGTTAAATGCTTTAATTTATTTATTTTCAATGGCTTGGGCTTTTGATTTTGGTTTTACATGTCAGGTGATCCACACACAATGACCCACTCCCTCCAGCACAGTTCAAAGGCTGGATTTTTGCATAACCCAGAATGGGTAATTTGCATTCAGCTCTCCCTAGACCATCACACTTCACACTCTTCCAAAAGTTCATTTGTGTCTGGTACATTGCTCAATATAGTCCTCTGAACACCCATGCCTCACATCTCCCCTTTCAATAGGTTACCTACAATACTACCCAATAATGTAGAAAACTTTCATTTAATACAATAGTCCCCAAAGATATTTAAACTTAATTCAATAAGATCATCTAATGATATTGCAGGAAATTGCCATATCTGACACAAGAGATACCACATTCTGGGTAAAAAAAACTGCAGCTGAAAGTCTTGTAGTTTTAGCCATTACTGTGTTAACGTGAAGCAGCTGGCAATTATTATAATAAAATGTGATCTTCCCCAATAGTTACCCCTGTACTTTAAATGGCTACTCAAAAACCCTCTGCTCTGAATGGCTATTGTGTTAAGAACCACCCATCTGTATCCTCAAAACAAAGATTGTCACCTTAGCTTCTGACTAGAAACAGGCCTATTGCCATGGAGTTTCTATTGAGATTGACACACCAAGCTTAAGAGTGCTCAACTCGGGTCCAGTTCTGGGCTGTAGCTTTCAGAAACAACTGAATTTAAAGAAGCATGGATCTTAGATCAGTAGGTAAGTCTGAAGAGGAAAATGAAGCTGTAGAGACAGGGACTTTGTTCCCTTCAAGATGCAAGCAGCTATAAGGGAGATTGGGATGGGAGGGAATCACACAAAAACATTGTGTAAATCCTCTCTCTCTGTTTAGTTAAGTGCCACTACTAATCACAGTCCAAAACTCAATATACTATATACCTAAAAAATACCTATATTGCCATGATGCAAACCAGACTGCATCACTAACTAGTCTCACAGGGAGCAGCTTTACTAAGTAATTAAGCATACAGTTAGGGGTCAGTGATTTTTCAATATTTGTGCTGTCTAATAAAAGAACATCTTGGCATCACTATCACGAAAAGAAGGGAGGGACGTATTTGTGTATGATGAGCATAAACACTGTCAACAGCCAGTGTTCAACCGTTTATAAACTCCTTTGTAAAGCACCTGCCAGAGAACACAACACAATCATGATTATTTACTTGCCTTGGGTAAGTGTTATCAACCAATCCAACAATTGAATATCATCATTTGTACTTCCCCCTGCAGATGTCTTAAGAATCATGTTTCCGAACCACCCTGAATCTTAATTATTACCCTACCCATTTCAAAGATTTGAAACTACAAACAGGTGAAGTTGAAGTGACTTGCCCAAAGGTCACATACCCAATCACTGGGACAGAAAGGAACAAAACTGAGGATGCCTGGCTCCCACAAGAGTGCTTCCTCTGTGATTCTCCATATTTCTGTACTGTAGCTTGCTGCCACAAAATCCTTCCTCCAGGCTCTTTTAGCTACTGTTGCCTGACTTCACCTGTCTCTGACATAGACTCTGCCTGACATACCTGAAGATGCAAAAAACTTTCCATTTTTGCTTCTGGTACAATGAGAGTAGAAAACAAGAAAATCTTGCAGTAGCAAGATATATCATTGTCCCTTTTCTTAAAGATTAGGCAGATAGGCAGACACAGATATACTTTTATACTCTTGAGAATCAAAGACAGTCTGTGCCCCATATAATACCCTTCAAGAGATGTCCGTCCCAAAATGTGCACAGAATGAATACGTAACATTGAATAGATTAAAGTGATCTCCATGGAGAAGGAATAATGAACAGCTAGAGGGCATAGTTATCTGTACTGCAGCACTGCAGAAAATTTGATGCAGACATAGGCCCTGAAGTGCATTAGGAGTCCATTTATCAAGAAGTCCGCAGACGCTTCCTAGCTTCCACTGGCACTAACATCTAACGCCAAAGTAAAACCAAAAGCTTAAACAACAAAGATCATGCAACGGACCTGGAGAATTACATCTCGATAGAACATACTAAAACTAACAACATCTTCTGATTTCTGGTATCCGTTCTCAGGTGGAGGCCTCTTGGCTCTTGCGGAGAGTATCACACAATTGTGTTATCCAGTTTACTAGTTCAAATGGTGGAGGCTTTGCAGACTTAGCACACATTACTGTCGAAACTTGCGGGCCTTTTATTTTAACTACAGGATTTGTTTCCATTATTGGTCCACTCTCTTCCTTTGGTTGCTGTTATGGGCCTATTATCAGAGATGCTCATCAAATACATTCCAGTTTCTGTTCCTATTTCCCATCTCATAAGTAATGTTTGTGAGCTGTACTGGTTTTATATGGGGTTACCTAAGCAGCTGGACCCATTTTATGGAAATAGAAAAGGGAAAAGATTATGGACACAGGCTTATACACGATTCTTTCCTTCCCTAGCATCAGTATATTACATTCTGCCTTTTCCATCCTGTCAATATACATTCCAATGCACTTCAGAGCTGGAACTGTCTTTTTATTCTGAATTTCTACAGTGCCCTGCACAATGGGTCCCAGGCTCTATTGAGGTCTGTAAACACTGTAATACAAACCCACAAAATAGCAGCAACCTACAAAAATAAACCACGTTCCAGCCTAAATTATTCTGATGCCCTGTAACCAGGGCCATCCCTTGGGGAGGAGCGGGGCTCAGGGCCAATTGGCATAGGCTGGGCCCCTGCCTCCCATGCTGGTGGGGAGTGCAGTGGGCCAGCCCGCTCTGCCCCCCAGGAACCCCGGTCACCCCTAAGGAGCTGGCCCTGGGCCGGGAAGCCAAGGCCACCCGCCGGCCAGGAGCCAGCCCCAGCTGCGGCACAGGCCCATGTAACCGCAGGGCCCGGCATGACCGCCCCGTTTGCTCTGCCATAAGGATGGCCCTGCCTGTATCAGCTCAGATTGGATCAACAAGTTTAGTGCGCCGGGTTTGTCAATTCTGAAAGTACAAGATCTTATCTTAGCTCACTGATCTTTCTTTAGAGAACAGAACGATTTCTTTGAATTAATTCTTCGATTCCCCATTATTCTGGGGGGTCTGTGAACATGAGGGTCTGCTAACCCTGACAGCACCCCTGTCAAAACTGCACAAAACATTGTCAAAATGAAAATCAGCAAGGTAATTTGTCAATATTTGCACTGTAAACTCTTTGAGACAGAGGCTGTCATCTTGCTGTTTGTACCGAGCCTAGGACAATGGTCTAGGATGTGGACTCCTAAGAGCTACCTCAATACAAAGAGATAAATCATCCCACCGAGAAAATGTATTCAACGCAAAATCTGTCATTAAGTAACAGTATGAAATCTTTTTGCTGTGTGATAAAGAAAAGCAATACTATAGAACAAATGATAGGCAACCAACAGTTTTTTGGGAGTTTCTCCCTCCCCCCCCAGTTTTAGTAACTGTCTCAATTCTTTTTCCTGCATTTTTCAGTTGGCAGTCTAAAGGAGATTTGCACATAAAGCGCTCACTGGGAAGAATCAATCATCACTTTCTGTGCAGAATTCTAATTGCATTCCACCAAAAGAAATTAAACGTGCTGTCGGAGATTTTTTGAAGGGGGTAAATTTCTAATATCTTATTTTGGAATTCAAGTACTTTCTAAATCGTGGCAAATGGATTAATCTCTGAAAATACATGACTCACTTGAAAATGAAATGTGATCTGCATGAATATGGAAAAGAATACTAACAGTTACTCAGAAATGACAAATTCATCAATCAGAAATGACAAAAACAACATAGAAGCATAAAAAAGTAATTAGGCAAAGCCAAGGGTACTATTCAGGAGATAGCGTTCAGTCGAAAGCTGAACGCAAATCAACATTTACATTTTTTAAATGTGACTACACAATGTGTTAGCTTGCCAGCTTCCGGCCCAGTTCATCACCAAAAAATTGACAGCTGGCTGCCTAGGGTCCACAGAGCTTAAGGTAAACTGCAGCTTAGGGCTTGATGTAAGGTTTTGTCTATTGAAAGGTTCTGAGGACACATCTATGAGATCCAGAATTGCCAAACACAGACCTCAATTTGGGATTTTCTATTTTTCCTTTTCAAATAAAAAAATCTTACTCTGAGGAACAGACCTCGACAAGAAAAATAATTGCCATTTTCCTGGCACATACTACGTTGCTATAACTCTTGCATCCTTTGACAAAGAAATAATTCTCATGAAGCACAATGCCAGCCAATAATCACTCTCATGGACTGAAAGTAAATCTAACCCATATAGAATCATAGAATAATAGGGATGGAAGGGACCTCATGAGGTCATCTAGTCCAACCCCGTTCTAAAAAGCAGGACCATTCCCACTAAATCACCCCAGCCAGGGTTTTGTCTAACCGGGCCTTAAATATCTCCAAAGATGGAGATTCCACCACCTCCCTAGGTAACCCATTCCAATGCTTCGCCACCCTCCTAGTGAGAAAGCTTTTTCCTAATATCCAATCTTGACCTCCCCTGGTTTAAAAAGTAATTGCACATGGGCAAATGGAAGAAGAGCATCAAGTGATAAAATGAATGACTGCAATCCAATCTATGTAACCAAACTTATTTTAGTTAGTGTTTCTCTCATTTACTGGTCTCCTGCAATGACAAAGAGAGTTGGTCGACGTTTTTTAAAAAATTCATTGTAATTTTCAAATGTCAAAGTTTTATTTTCAATAAAGTTTATATAAAAATGACGTTTTGGTTTTGACTAATTACATCTAATTTATATACTTTATCAAAATGTGATCTTCTTTTCAAGCAGTGAAGCCATGTGTATAATATACAGGACATCCAAAATAAGTGGCCAGAAAGCTTTTATACCATACTACACCACATAATTTACATGTGTCACACACACGAGAGAAAAAACTATTCTAGAAATGTTTCAGGGTTTGGTTTAGGGGTAGTCTTGTGTCCCTCACATGTACAGTCATGGGATTCTGCTACCTCTGCACAGGGCACAGCTGGAGCCATAGTTTTTTTAACTAGCTGTTTCTTTCATAAAAAATTACACTGTTTATGTACAATATTTTGGAATCATCAAAGGCCATAAAAGCAAGCTGGGGATTTCCTCTTTCAAATAGCAGGACACTCCCATTTCTGCCCTGCAATGCATTAAAATATTGGATCTTAAATCATCCCCTTTATAAAAATCTGAATTTTACACACACTAAGCTGCAATCATGTGTAATTTTGGGGCCGGATGAAGGGGAAGGGTAGTGGCAGGGGAGAGAATTCATTTGCAGACTTGCAGTTGTTTGAAGTCATTTCTATTCTTGGAACATTAGAACTAGTTCTAAGGCAGAACAAATAGTGGACAGAGATGGTGGTGTGGCTCAAGGATCATTATAGATACAGTTTAGTCCATTGTAGTGAGGTTGGCCTTGGCTTACAGCAATAAAACGGTCTTGAGAAGATCTAAATTCAATTTCAGCAGCCACAGAGTACCTACACAACCTTAGGCAAGTCAGTCAATTTCTCTATCACTTAGACACAAAGTTCTGCTTGCATTTCAAATCCCTTTCTCTCACGACCTGTCCATTTAGCTTCTAGATAAGGGACTCTACTTTTTGTATATACTGTGGGTACCATAATGGGGCCCTGATGTTGATTGTATTATCGTAGCACTTGGAGGCCCCAAACAATAAAAAAAAAGATTCCATAATTTATGACACATCCATCTACTCCAGATGAGCTGGTCGTGCTAACAGACCAAGAAGAGTTTCTGCAAGCTGATTCAGCGTCTTCTTTAGTCAGCACTGCCAACACTTGCCATTTTATTTTGCGCTTGTAAGTGGTGTTTATCTTAAAGTCCCTTCTCCAGGGATAACGCGAATCTCAGCTTCCTTTTAAATGTTTTCAACTTTCAGGGATCTGAAGGAAAACCAGAAAATGGGAGCAGAGTGCACTCTACAGGCTCAGAAACCAGAAGCCAAATAAAAAGAACCCCAAAGTTTTGGGGGATTTTTAAACCTCTTTAAAAAAAAAAGCCAAAGTCATGATTTTGGAGGACCGAGTCATGATTTTTTGGAACTCTTGGGGTTGGCAGCACTATGTTCTTTGCTTCCATGTGATGAGTGATGTCAGCAATTGCAGATGAACAACTGTTTCCTTACCCTAGCCATGCTCCTTTCCTGTTTTTTTTAATGACTTACTCTGCAATATAAAAAAAAACGCATGTAGCAACATGTAGCATCTAGAGAGCTTTGAGCATGTGCAGGTGTAACATTAATAATTCCTGTTGTTTCATTATAGAATATAATCTGCTCATGTGGTATATAGCTGATCCATTTGTGTATTGACTTAAATTGAGAAAGTCCAATAAAATATTACAAGCAAGACTGAATTATCTGAAAATCTGCAAAACAAACAGAGCATCAGCCAGTTAATTGTAGATGCATTATTTTGGGGGTATTATTAACTTTCTAAACTGAACTAAAATAGTTAAATATGTAGGTTATTATATTATATTTACCAGTTACCTGTTTTTTTAAAAACACTATCAAAGACTGACACAGCATAGGAAAAAAGCCAACTATACAATCGAAAGCCCAAAGGACCCAATTCCTTTGTAAAGTACTTGATGAACATCGTGACAACCTGATTACCTTCCACAACCAATTTTTAGAACATGTGAAAAATACTGTATGCTACTTGCTGGTATGTGGTCCAAGATGACTCATAAATCTTCCTTTATCTCCTTCGTGGTGTTAGCAGAAAAGGATGAGTTGCTTTTTTCCATCTCATTCACATGTCTATCTGTCTGTTACCCGTGCCCTTGAGCAAAGATTACTGATGCCCTGCCTTTGATATATGACACATCACATGCAGCAGCTTTTCATCAAGTGAATTAACCTGGCAAAATGCTAACCTACCTGCCAGTTGCTTCTAAACTTTCCACAATTCCTTTTGTGTACTTCCTCCCTGACACACAGCACACAAGGCATGCCAGAACAAGGTTACCAAACCCAGCAAATTACATCTGTGCAACAGTATTATGCAATAATTTGCTGAAGTATGCCGTGGAATATTTACAGTCATAAATGATTCAAATTTTAAAATACGCTGCTAACCTTAATTCACAGTCTTGAAAGGTTTATATGCATAAAAGAGAGAATGCATCACCACCTTTAGGTATCCCCAGATTATTTGCTCTGAGCCATATACAGTGATTGCCATTGGGATAATGTATTATGATATGGTTACAGAAACAATTTTGCTATGCTAATCAATATCACATGATTAGTCATAATACTGTACATTTCTGCCTTGATTTTTCCTAAGAACTTACAATATTCAAATGTGTTCCAAAAGTTCTAACAACTATTACACCATATTGCAATGATTACATTACTTACTAGGGACCTTTTTCTTAATGTATTAAACTGAAGCGATTACAGAGTTTTGTTTTCCTTTTTCTGTGTTTGCTTTAAGAACTGATGAAATAAGTGGCCATATAAGGTGCTATGCTCCCACTATACGCTTTCAATCTTGCAGTTTCAAGATGCCAATTAGATAACTACTACATCGCTAATTAGCAAGACTCTCACAAGTAAACATTAACCTCTCTGACATAGTGCTGTTCTTTTGCTTCAATATATTTTGGTTTGTACATTAATTGGCTCAAAGTCCTAACTGATTACTGATAAGATTCCAAAAGATGTGTCAGAACTTTACTTCTTGAGTGCTTCCTAGTTTTTCTCATGCAGCGAATAAATTCCTAATGGTGTTCAGTTCCAAGGAATAAACACAGTTACAAAACACAGGCACCTTTCTAGAAAGAAAAATAGAGAACTGTCTTTTTTTCCCCTTTCTTACATTAATTTTTCAACTTTTTATTACATCTTTTAATGAAAGCAGTGACTGAAAAATATAAATACTGATATACAATTCCCAATGAACTGGCCTAAGAGTAACTTGTAAAAATAGGATTAATGGTACAAAGCATGTACTATATAAAAATTGCCTGTAGAGAAAAGCATTAAGCAACTACAAGTCTAGCACTGAAGGCTCTAATATTATAGGGTAATATTTCCTTAATGTTAGACTTCATTAACCCTAAGATAATCTCTCATAAATTTTGCTGATTTTTAAGGAGAAAAAAATAAATTATGTTTATTAAACTACTGAATATGTTTATGAAAACAAGACATAATCTAGTGCCATAAACTTCTTGTCTTTATCTGAATAATCAAGAAGCTCATAAATAAAATATCACATAACAAAGTGAGTGTTAAAATTCATTACCGTAATAGCTCTGTTCATGATCTATTTCATTAACACTCCTCCTCTTCTTGAATAAATGGGTTCTTTCGTCTAGCAGAGCAAGGCCATTTACAAGACAAAATACTAAACTGCTTTTTCTCATTTTCCCTTATCTGTTCTACTCCTAACTTTCTAAATTAATTCTCTCCTTAAATCTTATTGTTCCTTCCAGTGCAACTCAAAGCACATTATAGAGACTTGAAAGAAATATAAGCAAAGAAATGGGTCTATAGAGTATAAGTTAATTAGAGGTCTAAGTGACTAGTGATGAGATTTGATGGCATGTAGTTCTGAAGTGAATTTAAGAAGCTTAGTTTCGTTTAAAATGTTTAAAAATAAGATACAAATAATAGAAATTCAAAGACAACGCACATAAATCTAATACAGCTTAACAACTCAGCCCCAGTGGCCATTAGAACCAATGGCTGTGCACTGATTGCATCCCACCACAAAACATATTCCCAAACAAAAAACATTCTTAGCTAGCAGCCGAGTTTGAAAAGCGCCATTCTGAATATTTCCAATTCCATACATTATTTAAAGAATAAATATTAGTAAGCATAAATAAGGACACGTTAAGGTTAGGTATACAACTGAGACACCACACAATTCATTAACATCTCATTCTGTGTGAACTACAAAAAACCCTTAATGCGGCCTCTGTGATGATTCTAACCTCCATTTTTTTCCCCCTTTGTTAGAGTGTTTTCCTCAAAAGCTCCTTTGCAGGCAATGGAACTTCACAAGATCAGATCCCTATATGGTCAGATCTCTTTAGTTTGAGGTGAGGAGCTTTTTCTAAAGGCCTCAAGAACGTTAGCGACTTCCTACTTCCCCCCTCCTAGCTTCCCATCATAATACACATCTCAAAGGCTTTAAGCAGTCTACAGATACATAAATTTACATCTTCAGTGTATAGAGTGATATAGTCCTAGGAGCTTTACATGCGTAGTTTCACCAGCTCTGTATTTATTGATATTTGCATAACTCGTCTCACCCATTAGCACTTCGATACCACTATAACAGGCACCTTAACCTGTAGAGAGCCTCAGTAAAGCATTGGGGATGATGGCCTTCTCTATGCTGTTGTTCCAATTAAGAACTTGGAATATTTATTTTTCTGCAGGCAGAGTATGGCTGTAAACAGGAAAGGACTTGCTCACCCTCTGCACGAGGAAATGTAACACATTCTAGTGGTTGCGGTCACTGATGAGAGGTAAGAGTTTGTTACAAATGAATATGGTTGTTTCCCAGACACTCTCTCTCACCCCCTCCCTCCCAAGCTTCAGTACGGGGGGAATGGGGGGAGGAGACATTCTTTTTTTTGTTCTTGTACAGACAAATTTGCAGTCCAGAGCTGGCAGTTTGTTGATGCGGTTGGTAAGCAAATACATAGACTTTTAATACTAACATTTCTCAACGCTGATTACTAGTTTTTTGGTTTGGTTGTTGGGAAAATGTTATCGGTTTTGTATAAATAATTAACTTCTAACCTAGCTTATTGCTATTAAAAATACTTCACAAAGAAGCAGGCAAAAGGTACTTGAGGGCCAGGAAGTATAATATATGAACCCTCTACAATATCCCCAACCTCATCACTCTCAGCCGCAGGCTGACCCCAATCTCACCTCCTGCTCAGCATGACCATGCTTTCCTCTGCACCACTTCGGTTTTCAACATTTACATGCGTGAACGTGGATTTACCAAGGACTATAAAACGTGTTACGGGACAGAGCATGGCGGGGACATAGAAGGGGTGGGTAGTGGTGTGCATCTGGGGAAAGCATTGTGGAGAACTCACTTAGAGCAGTTACGAGCTTGGCATAAAGCAGTAACAGCCACCTTTAGGAATTCCTGAGAAATATGAATGCTGAAATCAAACTGGAATCATAGTGAGATTGTGGGAGGAGGTTTGGATTTTGAAAGCATGCATGTCACTATTTTTAATCACATCTAATTATATCAATATTTAACTATAGTTTATAAAAAGTTTGCTATAGGCACATTACAAATATGACTAGCACATGTGTTATAAATATTGCAACCTACTTATCTGCTGGACAAAATCTGTAACACCTGATTGACCATATATTAAAATATCAATCAATTATTTACTTTTTATAAACTACATAGGTACCTAAATATAAAGTGCAGCCATCTTTTTCCTCTATTTTTAATACTGACAATTACATAAAACTCTTCAGTAGGTACAAATTTTTTTCAGGAATAGCTAGTCTATTTCCCTTGGCTGTACTTCTCTTCCTCAGTCATCTCCAAGAGCCATTTAAGTCACCCACTGTAGAGCAGTTACTCCTCTCACGCACAAGTAGGACGTACTTATGACGTGAGAAGCAGCAGAGGGCAGACTTCACGGGAAGAAACAAAGTCTTCATTTTTCTTCTAAGTCCTGGGCAACTACTGAAATTTTACATTATTAAATGGCTTGGGACCATCCTATTGGACAAAAAGGTCCTCTCCCATCATGCCTTGCTGTCACAGTTGTAATAGGCACAGGCACCTAAGATGGATTCTTCCATGATTTAATAGAGACTGGACTGCCAGGAAAGTCCATGTAAGTGAGAGATCCCAGCACTTCTCCTCACTGTAAACTGTGGGCACTGACCCTGTCCTGAGAACCACACTGATGGATCACCACACCTGCACAAGGAGCTGCAGAACAGAGACCTATGACTTTAACACAGAATCCTGGTACTTGACCCACCCAGTCTTATCTTCAAGCTCATTTAAAAAAAAAAAAAGGTCTGGGATAAAGGAGAGCTAAAAGGACAGAGTAGCAATCATCACAAATCAAACCCCCACTGGTGAATGGTTAAGAGACCAGAAACGATAGACCAAATCTGTACGATTATGTTGTGTGGCGGGGTTACCCTCACAGATGTATATTGTATCAAAAGCAAAGGTGACATGAGGTGTGGGGAGAAATCAAGGAAAAAACACGAATTAAAAAATGTTGACTTTAAAAAGCTTGTGGATAAGCAGCTGACATCTAATAAGTCAACTGTGTCTCTTAATACAGAAGTTATTATTTACAAGTAACTAATACTAGCAACTGTGACAAGTAAAAACAAAAAGCCTATAAAAATATAAAAAGGCTGCTCTGTGTGGTTTGATTGAAAGAGAATGTATTCAATGTTTTGGATGAAAAACATTTAGGTTGACAGTTTACTGTAATACAGCTTGCATTATATGTTGGGAAATGAAACAAATTTCAAAAGCTCAACCTCATCTTCAACTTTTAGTGAGTAAATGGAGACTGCATTACTTTTTTAAAGCATGAAATCAAGTCAAGAGTATTTGCTGAGCATTCTGGATTGGTACCAGTGACTGCCATAATTGCTATGTGCTACTTCTCCCCATCCAAGTGTCTTTCCAACAAACCTGCAGGCACTCCAACTCCTAGATAGGCAGAAGCATATCCATTCCTCTCTTATTCCTTTGTAAACCATATTCCCAAACACAGGTTTCCCAAAACATGCTATACATTTCTGCAACTCTGTGATGTTCAAGAATTTCAATCTGCTTTACTTTCTACTTCTTAGGGAGGAGGTGGGTGAGATAAAATCTTTTATTGGCCCAACTTGTATTGATGAGAGAGACAAGCTTCCAAGCTGTACAGAGAAATTCTTCAGGTAAAAATTACTCAAAAGCTTCTCTCTTTCTCATCAACAGAAGCTGGCCCAATAAAAGATTTTACCTCACCCATTTTGTCTCTAATATCTTGGGACATGCACACTTACAACACTGCTTACATTTTCTTGTCTTTTGAAAAAAACAGATCTTGGCTGCTGGCATATGATTCAGCCTCTTGGAAATGACAGAACACAAGCACTCTTTAAATGATAGAAGGAAGGTTCCTAATGCATCAGGCAACAATAGCAGTGTTTTCTCCTTGGTAAACCAAGTATAGTAAGCTATAGAAAAGTGGTTAACTTTAATTACTGTTGAACTTCCAAGGCAATGTCTGTTCAGAGAACCCAGGAATGCTAATGCTAGAATTGGGTAAATACTGCACACATTTTTTCACCAATACCCTTTTTAAATAAACTCACTTGAATTAGGCGTAGTGGTGCTACTTTTTTCATCTTTGGCTTCCCTATAAAGCTTTTAGCAGATGAGTTTAAAGACAGGAATTGGTTCCAGACTTTCTGACATATTGAGAGATACCTTCTCCTTAGAATGCCTGCATAAACTGCACAATCCTAAACGGGGAATACAGCACATAAGACCCAGTAAAGAAGCCCTTACTCATGCACAAACCCTCTACTGAAGAAACCAGGAAGACTCCTTTAGAATGGACAAAGGATCATTCAAACAGCAAAACCCTGCTGCTGAAAATAATCTAAATGATGTAATTCATACTTACCTACCCACCTGAGGACTTTACTGATCTAAATGAAAAACATAAGACAGCCATACCAAATGTTTCTTTACCAGTCTTGCCTATGGTTAAAGGGTTCATTCAGTCTGAAAGAGCTCACAAGATAGGGCATATACATGTATTCTAGTAAGAATGATACCCTCCCCCCTTTTTCTGACTGTCTAAAACATGCAAAGTTTACTTGAGTTATACCATAATTAAACCTCTATTTTATTTTAGAAAATAGGAAACCTATTTCACTGATCTGTCATTTTTATCTTAACAGTGATTTTAGCCTCTTAATCTAATTATTTTTCCTGAAACCATTTTACTGCTAATAAATGAAAGACATGAAAAATTAAATTACATAATAAAGCATGAAGGGCAGATAGTTATGAGATATACAGTACCCCTGAGAGAACTGAGCTCTGCTTATACTTGATGAAAAATTTAAAAACAATACACACACAAATTAAGATAATATCCTTGACACAGTTGATTGAACCATAAGTCATAAAGAAAGCTGTTTAAAATACTCTTACCTTTATAGCACTGTGACAGCTTTAAAACTTTTCTGCACCATAGTAAGCCTGTTGCTCATTTATATTCGATTATTTAAATTATTATTTTTCTGATATTTTGAATGGGTAACAAACAATTATATTAGTGTAAAAACCATTCACAGAAAAACAAACTGAATTTTGGAGACTGAGTGCCCCTTTGTTATTATATTCTGTGTAACAATAACAAATTACCATCACAGTGATTTTTTAAAGTATTTTAAAATTTTATGGCAGAACACAAAAACATTTTCCTTGAAGGTGTTGATCCATTCAGTCTTCATCTGTAAATAACACTTCCATTTCAAGTAGAAATTAGTCCCATCTTCATTCTTCTTCTGCTTTAGGCACTTTATGAACACTTTATGCGAGACTGGGTCATCTTTCACCAATTATGTGCAATTAAGTGCAACCGTGAGCAGAGCCCACTAAACATGTTTTAGATGGATATTGGGTTTTATTAATGCTCAGAAGCTGAAACTAATGACAATAACCAGGAGCAGAACTTTTACCCCCAACAAGAAGATCCTCCACACGTCTGAAGCAGCTTTGTGATTTCCTGATAAAAAGCTAGCAACATGGGAGAACACCCATCCCATTCAACACAACCAGGCTTTGATGACTCTAGAAGGGGAACAAAATTCTTGATGGAAGCAAGATAGATCCCCACTTCCCCCTGGAGTCCACACACCCTGAGAGAAGGTTAGGAAATGATGAGCCCTTTCATTTATATTTTAGATGCAATAATCCTAATTAAATGTAACTTTATATAAAAAAAACACCTGCACAAGACACTGTACAAAAAGGGGTCTCAAGCTTTTCCATAGTATGCTCCGCATCCTAACAGAGAGATTTTTGTGGACTCATCTTCTTCCATGGGTGATCAAACAACCATCATGTGACAGCTACAGCAATTGCTCAATAGGGAGAAGTAATATGAAGAAAGCATTTTATCTATCTTAGCTCCTTTCCTGAGATTTAGTAACTGCAGAGACATAGGACAGATAATGACGTGTAAGCAGCTGGTTCTCCACATAACTGCATGTGATTCTGGGACCATATTTTGGGATCCATTGGTCCATACATTGCACTATACTGGAATTCGGTCTTTCACGCCAGTGGGAATATTTGCAGATCTCACTCATGAATACATTAAATTATCTTTTTGAAAATTTTCCCCACATCTGCCCAACTATTTGTGATGAAACAAGGCTTTCCTATGCCGCATCTTCTCTTGTTTGACTCTGCCTTGTAAAGTCAAAGCACAGTATCACACTAAGGCAAGAAACTGATCTTTAAGTACAATGAGGCAGGAGCAAAAGCTGGGACCTTCAGAATTAAGCTGAACCGAAACAAAAACTGATAAAAGCAAGAGAGAGAGAAAATATTAGCAAAGTCCATTTCTTTTTGCACCAATCTCTTCTTTTTCAAGTTGGCTTCCATGTAAAAAGTCCCTTTTCAAAGCTTAAGCAGAAACAGATGGAAGTCCGTCATACTTCTATGATCAATGAGGGAAAAGACCAAGGGATATATGAGAAGGTAGTGCTACTGACCGCCATTTTGGTTCGAGAAGGAGGGCCACGATAAAGAATTACCAGTTAAGTAGATGATGTGGAAAAACACTCTTGTAATGCTCTCTCTGAATTTTGGCTGACCAAATACCTGAACAAAGATGTACTTTGTTGTGATATTGTGCTGCAAGAGGGTATTTTTGGACTGGAATGTAAAAAGCAAAACTCTGGTCACTAAAACACTCCTGCCACTCTCTTGAGGATCAGGAAAGCAAACCCTGTAATCAGAGCCATTTCTAAAAACAGGTGTTTGTTTTGTCTACTTTTATTATCCCTGAGATTTGAAATGGATACAATATTCTTCACTTCAGGACCTAAAATTGTGCTGTAGTGTTGTTTTGCACTGTTAAACTGCTGACACGTTCTACCCCAGCAGCGGAAGCATTTCTATAATGAGTGAAGGCTTACTACACGATGCATTAGTTCACATGAGCATGGTTGAATTCCGGTCTTCACCAGCATGTCGTGCACTAAATGGGCCATTCTACTGACGCACACTTGAAGTTCCCTAGTGTGCGTTAACGTAGTCCCATTTCAAACAGAACTATGTACTAGTAAACACACAGCACGCTGGTATAAACTAGACTTTCACCTCACTGATTCAGACTAATGAAACAATTAGACAAGCCCTCATCTGTTTTGTACATCTAGCTATTTTTCTTCGTGTGGGCATGCAGATACATACATGTCTATATGAGAGTCAAGAGACCTTTTAAACAGGGCAAGCACTTTCCTGATAGGATGAATAAGAATTGAGAACTATAAAAGCAAAACCAGCTTAAAAAAAGGATTCTTTGTTTTTATACACAAGAGTATAGTTTTTTTTATGATTCGTGTCTAAAATTCTGTTAAATATTTAAACGATCCAGTGCCAATAAGAAAACCCTCTCTATTGCATAGTATGAACAGATGTGATCTTATTATGGCTATATTGTAACAACAATCATTTGTCCTATTTCACACACTGTTAAATTATGTGCTCTGGCCAGAAGTATATTAGCAATTAAAAACTATATCTATTGCTCTCTTATTTAAAGTACCTGAACTATGTATGTAGATGTGGAGACAACGTATGGAAAAATTGTAATTTCCTAAATGTCATTCACCAAATAACACCTACTGTCTCAATTTCTTTTTATATATATTTTATTATAGCACCCAACTGTTTCAACACTCTAGTGGCTGGACTTTAATGGGGTTCAAGCAACCCCAAGTAATATCACCAAATGTTCAACATCTGTGAAAGCTGCCCCAACGAAAGTCTCATATTTTTAGGAGGTCATCCTGGCCAGCTTTTATTAACGGTTACTTATAACTTCAGTTTCCTTCACAGCTGTGCTAATGAAGGAAGGACAGCTTACCGAAAGGGTCAAGCTTATTGCAAACTCTAATGATATGCACATCGTTAACAAGACTACAGGTGAAACACATTTCCTTTTCCATTTAAAAAAAAAATGTCATCTAACTTGCATCATCCATTATTTAAATTAAATGGAACCGCCCATTAAATTCAGTGCTAAGAATTGAATATACTTCCAGACCAGCATCAACTTCCCAGTACTGTTGTTTTCATTTGCTTTAGTCTCCGTTAGTTTTTAGATACACACCATTCATACCCAATTTTTCATTAATTTCTAAAATTTCATACATTTTTATTCAATTAGTATATTAGACAGAAAATAGTGCAACATTTTATAAATGGCATCTAAAGTCTCCTAGTGGATGCAGGTGCCTACTTCCTATTTCTAAAGTATTACTCCAAAATTGAGGTCACATTTGATACCTCCATGTGCAGAGTAAAAGCTATGAGCTGCTGCATTTCCGTACACAACTCTAGGTCACATTCCACACCTCTAGCCTGTTTACCTACAACCCCTCATCCAAATGTCGTGGTGAGGTGCCATACTAGAGCAACTCCTCTTGTTCTGCTCTTGCAGCGCAGGGTTCCCCCATGATGCTGTAGGACACCTACCATTTCCGTAATATATTGGGCCTTCAGCATTCAGATGGGGGCCAGAATTTCGCTTGCAGTCTTGTTAGTGACTGCTTTAATGCTTTTCCTTTTATTATTTATAAAGAGAAGTGGTGCCAACACACTGGAAGGGAAAGTAAGTATAAGCCCATTCTAGCAGCATGAATTTATTTCATTTTATTTTAGAAATGTATGTATTATGTATGGGGTTCTATAAACGTTTTTATGGTCTCTCTTAAATGATTTACTGTGAGGTATATATTGATTATAATCTCTGCTTATTTAAAAGGAGACTTGTTTACCACACAGCATTTAATACTCAGAGACACGTTTCAACGTAACAGTGACACCAGTAAACAAAAGTTACCGATCTACCTAGTGAGTTATAAAACTTGTAACATGCTGTAAACAGCTCTGTCATTTTATTTAGCATATTGCATTGTGTGAGCTGCTTTATCTGCCTAGTGGTAAATCTTTATGTATCAAAAATGCTACAGAAGGCACAACAAATAAATTACCAACAGACACCAACATCTGACTAGTTAATCAAACAAATAGGACATGTAACAAAGAGAAAAGCTATAAATATTGACAACAAGCTGCTTCAGTCAAAAAAACACTCAATACTTCAGTTCTCAATTGTGAGTTTTATATCAGTCCCCTGGAAACAGTTTGTATCCTCCAATAAATTTTTACAGTTGATTCACCTGCCTGATACCTTTCAGCCATTTCCTTCAGAAGCTGTCAAAGCCGCCAACTATAATATATGGCCCAACCAACAAGAACAGCTGTAGCCATTCTCTCTGCTGGTTCCCGCACCCTGTTCTGCATAAAATAATACATCAAGATTAATTGATTTCCCATCAGTCTCACAGAACAGAAAATTAATTTTCATGTAGCTATTTTCCCCAGCATATGAATTTTGTACATGGCAAGTAATTTAAGTTTTTAATTATTCATAAGCAAAAAAAAAAAAAAAAAAAATCACAGCACATGATAAAGTGAGCTACTGAAAGCCCGAAGGCCATGGCCGGGGCCTTGGTTTGTGCTGAGACAACAATAGCATTCGCTAATGCCTACATAAATAATATATGTATTTACATACATCTTAGTACAACACCAATTTCTCTCACTGTGACCCAAGACTACCAGGTCATACAGCAGCAGTTTGTCAAAGTCTCTGCATTAGGTTTCGTATGACAATACTAAAAGGAAAACCATACAACATGTCAGCCATATTGAATTGATCTCAGGTTGCCACTGTAACACCACAACATGATAGGAAGGTAATTGAACAATCAGTGCATGAGGAGAACTGGAGTAAAAGTTGCTAATCAGTAAAAGCACTATCTCAGCAAGTCCCCTATCTGCAGGTGACATTGACTTGGGTAAGGAAAATATTACTGGAAAATGAAAGAGAATCATTTGAAACTCGTTCCATTTTAATCCTTTCCAAACAGCCGCTGAAGCCTAACAGATGCAACAGGTCAGTCAAAAAGAAGAAAGCATAGTAATGAGCTACCTTTGCAAAAATCCCTTTAATACGTCCTAATTTCATTCATTAACTCAAATTTCATTGGTTTGCCTTACAAACTGCAGAACAGTTAATGCTTCTGAGCTTGCCTCAAATGTCCAAGTCTAATGTACTCAGGACTATCCAAAATCTATTATGTATCTATATATATTCTTATATACTAATGCATAGTATATATACTAATATACCTCTATTCTTACTGTAACAATTTACAATAAGTAAATTTATATACACACACACATATATACACACACAAATACATACACACCCCCACCCCCACCCATTGTAAATTATTATAGTAAGAACAGTGAGAGAACGAGAAAGAGACGGACAGGACTATTGACTATTTATTAACTCTATCAAAAGCAGGACGATTAAGTGTAAAATTAGGACATTTCTATAAGAAATGAACTTACCAATAAGTGGTTCTATATCATCATTACAAGGAAAAATCCCTATTCATACAATGAAAATAGAGCCTTAGAGTGATCAAGGATTATAAGCATGAAAGGCCACTGAAAATTTTAAGAATAGAGGTGACTTTTTTAGCATCCAATGTGAATTTAAAATGTTATCAAACGTTAGTTTTACAAGCCACCCCCCACCATAATTGTTTTGTGTGTGCCCAAGTTGCCTCCTTAGGGCAGCTTCCCACCACTATCAGTGGATGTTAGATAAATTTAAATGGGTAAAAAAAGAAAGGACATCAATGTGAATATTAAAGCAAGAAACAGCCTGATCACTTTTGTTTTTGTGTTATGCTGAAACTCGCATCAAGACGCAATAGGATATTCAATACTTTCCAAATAGCCAATAAAAAATGTTCAGTATAACTAAAACGTACATACTGGGCAGTCATGATAACATTAGCAGCACTGTGCTCAAGGTTCTACCAGTGTCCCCATTATAAAACCTGGTTTCCAGAAATTTACAGCATTGCTCTTTTTAAAAAAAAAAAAAAAAAAAAAATTGCTTCATAATGAAACTTGGCACATCCCTAAAAGCTTTTTAAGCATTTTTAAACAGGGATTAAGATTCCATTTTTATTACCATAATGGCTGCATATATCACAATAATCCTAACCTAGTAACCATCTTCTTATTTATTAGTTTGTTTCAGCTGGAAAGAAGGGATTCTCTCTTTCTATCTTTTTCCCTTTCACTCTTGTTTTTAAATAATGGTGTGATGTTCTCCTATTGCTGTTACCTTCTGTATTTACAACATTGTTAAGGACACGGAAGATACAACAAACTTGTCTGCAAACATTAATGATCTACCTGGCGTTTATCCACCATCACTTATGTCTGCCACATGATGACCTGCCACTGATCTCAGCAGAATTCCTAGTGAAAACAGACTAATTCGATGTTCGAATGATGGAAGGGTTAAACAGCATAAAGACACGAGATTCAGAGTTAAGACTCACTTTTATTTTGAAGCACCAAAAATACTTGATGCAGGACACAGAAAGGCCCTAATTCAGCAAAGCACTTAAGAATAGGAACTTTAAAGACAAGTAACCCCATTGTCTTCAATATGAATGACTAGTCAAGTGCAGAAAGTTAAGCAGGCACTTCAGTGCGTTACTGAATTAGGACCTACAATTTAGAAAGCATCACCACCGAGGTATGGTAAAACGAGTGGGAGTTGTGAGCCTTAACTGTCTTTCTTTACTTCTGGCCGTGAACAGCCATCTCTGAAGACAGTGAAAAGGCAGGTTTTGTGCATTTAGTAACAATAACCATGGAATGATCACCAGCGTCCCCTCTCTTTGCAACAGTTTCTTTCACATTAGGTTTATCTGAGGTTCTTCTTCCTAATATTTACTTGGCTTTCTAGCTCTCTCCCAGCCGTGAACTGAAAGAATCATCCTATTGAGCACATAATGAACTCATTATGCACACCATAAAAAAAAAAAAATACATGTTTGCGATTCTGTAACTAAAACATAAAAAAAAACTTTAAGAAGTTGATAGTGCTGCTACACGACTGCTCCTGGCATAGCTTAAAGGTCTTTCTTTCTATAAATTCAATTGAGTGTTTCTATTTCTAAGTCTAGCAAGAGGTTCTAATTATTGTTGGAAGCCTAATTAGCATTTAGTATTACATTACAACAACTGCAGCAAAATTGTAGCCACTCTCCAATAAACAGTATTCACAGTGTGCAATCAAGCTGCTGTACGATGCAATGAGAATTAATAGCACTGCACGACAATGGTAAATCCTACAACTCCCGCTGTGTGTGTTTAATAATTTTTCACTCCTTCCAGATTGTTCCCATCAAGCACAATTCCCAAGATTCTAATCAGCCTCTCCCCCCATCAATACTACACAGAGATCTGAGCACTGAAAATTATCTGCAATTTCAAAAAGTGCTTTGTTGCATTATTAGGCCACTGACCTAAGAGGTAATGGGTAAATAGTTTCTGAAAAATGTCCAATGCACAACATAAATTAAAGCGTATAGTCTTCCCTGCTGTTCTTACCAGAGCTAGAACTGTTGAGAGTTTTCACACAAAAAGCTTAACGGAAGTGTTATTTTTCCACAAAAAATTAGTGCAAAAGTGATCCTACTCTATGTTTAAATGACTTCATTTACTATATTTAAGGTAACAACTACCGAAGTCAAAAATGACAACCTTATAGATACAATTTTAAAATTACTGCATATAGAAGAAGCAACAATCAAAAGACACATATAGTTTTGCCCCCAGGGGCACCCCAGGATGGAACATGAAGTTTCTTATTGCTGAAGGATAATATAGACTTTCCCCAGGGTACATTTACATGTGCCAACAAACTTGGGATAAGCTTGTGTAACATGATTTTACTTTAGTTTGGTTAAGTCAAATTTTAAAACTACAAACGCTAGTGGGAACATTATGATGAGAAAGTCATTTAAGCACAAGGGCAACCAATCCTTTTATTTGCTTAGAGATGAGATATTTGTTTAATTTATACTTGCTTTTTTCTGGCAACTGATGAAGAGGATCTCAAGAGTGAAAGGTCTGCTCATTGTTCTGGTATGTTTTCCATGATCCCATGCAGATAGAGCCACTTCTTGTGCAAAATTAGAGCTACATCAGTGGCTGGGCATCCCTAGGTCTTTGCTCATGGAGAAACCAGAAAGGGCCCGATATGGCCATACTCTGTTTAGACTGAATTAGCAGACATTTGGATGTTAGGCAGGAAGTGGTAGGTTAAGGCACAGAAGAACCTTCCCTTTTCACAGTAACTTCTTTCCATTAATGGCGTTCCAGCTTTTCCCCTAAAAACCTTTCCCATACATCTTTTAACTCCAAAATAAACTGAATCTATACACAGGAGAGTTCTACCTTGCCTTCAAAGTTTGACAGTGCCATCATGGTTAGCAGCTTTATACAGTAATGATAAGATAGTTCACAGTTTCACTTGGTTACCACAAGATAAAATTAATACTACAACATTCATGTAATTACCAAGCTGACTAATACCTCAAGCAGCCTGTGGCATTCCTATTTATGTTTTAAAAAAATAAAATAAAATAGGAGTCTCTGTAGGATTCCACATTTGCGAAGGTGTGAGGGATTTTTTAATTTGCTTCATGGAGAAGTGTTTCTTTACATTATTATTCTGCTCGTTTGATTCAAGATGTATATGCTGAATGGTCGGCCATGTATAAAAGAACGGTAGTGTTGATCAGTATTCTAACTGGGGGAAATACAGGTGCTTATGACATACCTATATTTCTTACCGCTATTGTGAAGAGGAAAAATGAGTAAAAGTTGGGGCAACCCATCAACTTCAAGAGAGCATCTTACAATTTCTGACCCCTCAGATAACTTCCTACCCTGCTTCCAATTTGAGCACTGCTACCTAGGAAGTGGGCGTATTTTTAAAATTCTGTTTACAAAGTTAGATTCCACTCAGAAACCTGTTACACTCAATCCATTGTCTTTCCTGCAGCTAATTTACCTACATTTGTTAACCATTCTTGCAAAATTGCCACTTACAGTACTGTCTATCTATGTGGGGTTCAGTTTTGGTTTGTTCTTGTTATTTTGTGAAGAGGGTTGGGAAAACACAGGATAGGAACACTATATAAATTCATCATTGGATTAAGAAATTGGTGGCCCTAAAAAGAATGTAGTAGTTCCTTCTCATACATAATTTGCTTTATGGGATTTGCATAAGAGGAAGTAGAAAGACATCAGTTAGCAAGAAGGTTTTCTTTTGTTATGAGAGAGAGGTAGATACACTACAAACATCAACATTTGCTGTCCCACATGTGAGTTCAGTGAAGATAGCACAAATAAAAGTATGGAGGCCATTTGGTTCCCCCCTTAGAAGATGCACTTCAGAAATCTGAACCATGGATTTTCTTCAACGCTTCCAACAGAAAGCCAGCTTTCCTACTATGGATAAAGTGATCCCACAAGGAAATGTACCTTTATTGTTTCCTCCAACTTACAAAGCAAAATAACCTTAAGGCGCAGAGGAACAATTTCCAAAAACAGAGTTCACCTAATGGCACACACTAGTCAGTGATTTTCACTGGGACTTGAACACTACTCTCCACCCCACAAACACAACCACTGAAATTAAAAGATTACATTGGTGTTGTGACATATACTACAATAGCTGGCACTACTATTTGGCCCCTCACAACCATATGCTATCCATTTCCCTGCACTCTTGTACCAAAATCACATACGGATTAAATTTAAATCATTACTTCATACAAAAACCAACCAAACAGCAATCCCTACTAATTTTATGGCTAGTTACAGTTAATCCTACCAAGGCTGCTGCAGCCAGATGACAACATACGTACAATTTTAATCCTGCACTGACACGTCCCTCAATGGATGGTACAATATGCTGTTATACTTTGAACTTGCTTCTGGGCCGTCAGTATGGTTGACTGTTGATGAGCTCTCAAGGAATGTCTGTCCATTATGTTTTATGGGGTTTCTTTCCTCTGCATGCTCAGAACCTGCCTGTCATTCCGTGTTACCTTTTTTTTGTTTCTCTTCCTTTTTTGTCTGTAAGTTAGTGTATCATACCTAGTTTTGAAATTTTGATATACAAGCAAGGATGTCTGTTTCATTTCATTTAAAAATATGAACCCAATAGGCTTCATCCAGAATCTCTAGCTCTGAACTGGGTTACCATATGTTCTATTTGATTTGTATTTCCATCAGTATCAACCTAAGCATCCCTATACATACACACCAGCTATGTACATGATTTATAGCAAGTCAGTCAAGGCAAAGCCTATAGCTTCCCTTTCACAATTTGACGTTATCAGATTACTTCAGAAGCTGGCAGCAGCTACCATAAGTAACAAGCTGTCACTATAAATAAATCATTCCCTGAGAAATAACAGTTAAAAAAATATAGATGAGTAAGAGCAGAGGTCAGTTTTAGTCCTTTTTATTTCCCTCTCATCCAAGTCACAAACCAACGTTACGTGTATTTGTCTGATCAAAAAGGGGAAAAAAAACAAAACATTTTTCCGCTCGCACAAAATAACCAGATTAGAATGAACTGACATTGAATCTTTCTGTGGCCTAAGTGCCAACAGTTTGCCCACATGATGATATGATCTTTATTAAAGAAACAGCCACTTCATACAAGCATCAGACATTGAGTTAATAAAATTAAACATGTAATTGTGGTTAGCCTCCTTACACAAATTTCAAAATACTCTAAATAAATCATTAAGTCACCCTGATATCACGTTTTGAAAATAGGTGTCTTCCATTTTCCATACCACTACTACAACTTTAATAGTTTCTTTATTTACTGATCTACTAGATTCTGTTTCCAAAAACCAATCTATCAAGATCTAGAGATGCCATACATTAACAGTGGTTGTATTATTCAGCTTCATTTCTTTTAAAATTCAGGGGTCACATTCAGCCCTGAACAAACTGGGCTCCACACCACCACTGAATTCAATAAAGGTTATGTTCACGTACACCCAGGTTGAACTTGGCCTTCTTCTAATGCCTCTTTCCAGCATCCACAAAATAAACACCTTTCATGCCTTTAATGTCTATCATCTGCCAATTTTAATCCTGTCGTTGAAAACCACACTCCTGTTGGACCTATCAGATAGAATATATGTTTCAAGGATAATAGGCAAGTCGCATCCACCGCCTTGCTGACTTATGGGTCTAGTAATACCTAAAATGGCTTCTTTCCATAGCCTGGCTGGATCATAACGGGATCAAGCTCCCTGAAGAGCTTCCCAAAAATATGCACAGCAGATCACTGATTAGCTTAACTCATAATGAGACATGCACACTGTCCATTTTCCTTCTAGATGAAGGCTTCCATCTGCCTCTTTCCACTCCAAAATATACCAGACCAATCTTCCGTCTTTATTCATCAACAGGATACCTCTGCTATTTGTTTATTACTGAAGAATTGCTATATTATAGATTCGACAATAAATCTGAGTCCACACCTAGGTCAGTATGCAAATATGCACACAGTGTGAGGCATGTAAATACACTATACAAAAACGGCCAGGCAGGCAGACAGGTATCTGTTAACTGCTGCCTGAAAGGAATATCTCTGAGGTATATCACGTCCTGGTGACATGCTATAACTTCAAGAAATGAACTTGTACACATACAAAATGTGAAATGATTGCCTAGGAAGGAATATTGTCTGTGAAAAGGGATCTGGAGATCATAGTAGATCACAAGATAAATATGGGTCAACAGTACAACATTGTGGGTGGAGGGGGGAAAGGCAAACATCATGCTGGGATGTATTAGCAGAATTGTTGTAAGCTAGACACTAGAAGTAATTCCTTTGCTCTACCCCACACGTTGGAGACAGTTTAGAGAAGAGCAACAAAAATGATTAAAGGTCTCTAGAAGATGACCTATGATGGAAAATTGAAAAAATAGCATTTGTTTAGTCTGAAGAAGAGAAGAGCAAGGGGGGCATAATAGTTTTCAAGTAGATAAAAGAGGGAAGGAGGAGGGAGAAAAAATTGTTCTCAAACTCTGATGATAGGACAAGAAGCAATGGCTTAAATTGTGGCAAAGGCGGTTTAGATTAGACATTAGAGAAAACTTATTAACAGTCAGGGTCGATAAGTATTGGAATAAACTGCCGAAGGAGGTTGCAGAATCTCCATCACTGGAAATTTTTAAGAGCAGTTAGACCAAGGGTCGGCAACTCATGTGGCTCTTTGGCTGCCCCCTTGTGGCTCTGCCCCCCCCCCCCTGCCACCGAGGAACCTGTGGGGGCCCCCTCCTGGTTCCAGGACTCCCTTCCTCCCTGCCAGGGATCTTGTGGCAGGCACCCTTGCCCAGATCCCAGCTCCCCCACCAGGAGGCTACACCCATTGCGCTTCTCAAAACACTTGGTTATTAGGAATTTTTTAAAATGGCTCCTCTTGTCTTTCAGGTTGCCAGCCCGAGTTAGACAAACACCTGTCAGGGATGGTCTAGACGATGCTTGGTCATCCCATAAGTGCAAGAGATTGAACTAGGGGACATTGTGAGGTCCCTTCCAGTGCATAATTTTCAATAGACACACAACTCCTTAGCTGCTATTCATACAGATAGCTCACAATGTCTATGCTGACCAATAGGCTATTGGCTCTCAGTAGAGACCTCAGATGGTATCCTTTGTTGAATTATTATGCAGATATCTGACCCAAGGGACCCCTGTAAAACTCTATGTACCCCTTGGGCCCTCTGCCAAAACGCCCCAAATTTCTCCTTCCCTATACAGTCCCTTCACACTGAGTCATCAACGCCGGACATTCCAGAATGCGGGAGGTATACACCAGCATGAAGACTCATTTTTCTAACGGAACTCCAACCATATCCATTTGACTTGCAATACCTATTCTCAACCACACCCACAGGGGATCTTGACCCATCCTCTTTAGTGGGGTTTCTTCCTAGTTCACAGGCTTGTTCAGTCACTTTAATAAGAATGATATTTCTATTCCAAACAACACTTCACAACATACTCCATATGTTCACAATGACCATGTTTTCCTATGTATTAAACGTGGTCACTTGCTAGAAGATCACCTATACAAAAAAAAAAAAAAAAAAAGAAAAACCAAACACTACATACTTACCAATTTAAATGTGCATACAATATAGATCAAGATGCTCATACCATTATAATTTTGGGACACCATCCTTATATGGATAACTCAGTTATGGACATAGGCCAGAGATCTCAGTGACGGGTGCAGTAAAACAACGAGTTATAGAGACAGAAAATGTAACAAATACAAGGACTAAGTGAAAGATTTACTGACTTTTATGACAATGAAATGAAAGTAGAAAAAGAATGAAACACTACAAGAAGTCACATGATTATCAACATGAAATGTATACTGTATTGATTACTTCGGAAACAGAATGTGATGGTGTAACTAAAGATTGTAGTAAAGGGCACACATACACGAAGAAGCAGACTAAAGGATGAGCACACAACAACAACCCTGGTGGCTCCTGGCTCTTGAGTGCTTAACTACGTCTTACAATTCTTTCTTTTGTATGTAATATAGGTGAATGGTACTGTACCAAACCGTCAGTTCTAGCAACCTTTTTTATTCTCCCAAGTTACACTCAACTGTACAGCACCTTCAAAGCATGGTGCAATAGCCACATCTCAAATGCTGTCTGGCTCTGGGGCACGTAGGTATTCAGGTACCATCATGATGAGAACACGTAGACCCAGTAAATAAACTTTTCTATAAACATGTTCGCAAGTTATTTTGATAATGTAGCTCTTGATTGGCTAAGATTATATGGCTTTACACCCCCAAGTCTAAGAAGTATAAACGTGAAATAAATGAACTGGGAAAAGTATAAACACCCACAGTATACTAGTCTTCATTGTGTAAGTAAACCACTGCAATCTTTTTGCATGATTTTTGCCATGTCACTCTAAAATAAAGTGCTGTGTTTATAAGTGTGGGCATGCATGTATTCATACACAGTACAAAGCATTTTCATAGGCAGTGTATTGGGAGAAACTCTGAAGTGGATACTTCCTATAGATTCATAAGTAAAACTGAAGCCTGATATTTTTGACAGAAAAATTAGTTGACTTTCAAAAATGTATGTGTGTGTTTCATGTATGCACACGTGTGTATACATTACATACATAGATACAAACTAATTTCTAAAAATTGATGAACAGCTGAAAAAAATTAAAATGGAAGACCAAAAGAGACTGAGCTTTCTAGCTGTGTCCTGTAGTGTACATTGTATCCCAAATGGATTGTACCAAGTAAACAGATTTATTTTGCTCTTTTGGACTCTATATTTCAATTAATTGGGATCTATTGTAAAATGAAATGCACACAGACATTAGAGCCATGAAAACAAAACAAAAAAAGTCAAAATTATGAACACACAAGAGAATTTCTATTTTATTTAATTTGAACCCAAATATTAGTGAGCAGAATTGTATAATAATTCCAGGAGTCAAAATAACTGAAGCAAATTGGTCAGTTTTGCATTGTGTACAATGACCTCTACAGTAACAACCAAAGGAAAGTCTCAAAGAGGGTGTTGAGAGCGTAGGTTACTTGGAAGAACATGTAAAACGGGGCAGAGAAGCTTTTGCAATCAGTTCTATGATACTTGTGATAAAATAAAAAATACCTTTCCATCATGCTATCTGGGAATAACTTGTTCAACTTCAAGAAAAATACCATCAAATTTAGTTCATTATTTGACATGCATTCTAGTTTTTTAAAAAAAACAAACCAAAACAAAACAAAAACCCAAAACCCAACCCACACACTATGGCAATGATATGAATGCCAGAATCAGAATGACGCTTTGAAGATGGGAAATTTACAGCAAATCAAAATAGATGTTAGGATTGCAACACTACAAAACCTGTAGGGGAACACTTCAATCTCCCTGCTCACTCCCTTGACGACTTGTTAATAGCTGTGTTGAAACAGATGAATAACAAATCACAGCTTCAAAGAGAAACTGCAGAACTCGAACTTATATGCAAATTTGACTCAGTTGCCTTGGGGTTAAACAGGGACTATGGATTTTTCTCTCATTACAACAAGTGATTTGACCTCACCTTCCTCTATGTGCTGTTCCCCAGTGTTTGAATCCTAACACCTACTTTGATTTGCTGTTACAGCCTGACCTGATCCTATGTCATACACTCCCCTGCATTTAATTTCCTCCCGTTCTGTAAATTTCCCATCTTCAAAGCGTCTGACGAAGTGGGATTTTCTCCCACGAAAGCTCATGCGATAAATAAATCTGTTAGTCTTTAAAAGTGCCACTGGACTCTGTTGTCTTTCTACAATAGACTAACACGGCTACCCCTTTAGAATCAGAATGGTTATACCAATTCTCCTAGGATGCTCTTCCACTACTTTATACGCTGTGTCAACTTCCTTACTCTCAGCAGTGCTGTATGTTTCCAAGAGATGATTAAATTGTTTGATTTGGCACATTTAAAGTTTTTCAGAAATCTCTTTTATCCTCTATTTTCTTTACCACATGAAAGTTCTCTTCTCAGTGGGGCTTTTAGTCATGAGAAATGAGTGTGTTACCTTATGCCCATAAGAAATCTTAAGGCCTGGTGTTAAAGCTACTCAAGCATAACAAGTTATATCCCAGCATGCTCACTGATTAGCTAGCTTCCATAACCATAAAGTCAACAATAATCTACCTACATGCCCTTTCTGCAGGTGGTTGACCTATAAATGTTAAGTAAGTCAGTGGCAGTTCAGCCTAAATTACTTTGGAAAGCATTATGCGTAAACATTAATGCTGCACCATGTCCTTAACTACGCAACTGGGACTCTGTAGTCTGCAAAATAATCTGTTACCTGATACGATTCTATTTTTTCCTGTACAATTCTTTTCATCTGCATTTTCCCATTGTAAAAGAATCCAATGCATCTCTCATCAGGTTTACTGCTCTCCCTTCTAACATCACCCTGACAGCATAAACAGCATCTTCCTCTAATTAACTGAGGGATCTAGGGGCATAAGGCAAATTTCCTCTGCCCCCAACCTAGTGTTCAACTATATGACTATGTGGCCTCTTGAGAAGAATACTCCACAACCCTAAAATGAAAATGCAAAATATATGTATAGCTTTCACATGCTGGCATTTGCCGCCCACTAAACTCCTTGAAACTTGTTTACCTAAGAACTTTAAAGCATATTTGTTGGTAGGTCGCAAGATAGAATACCATGCATCTGTAAGAATTCTGGTTTCCTTCAGAGAAAATAAAACTTTTTTGTGTGTCCAGTTTCTGTATGTACGTCACAGCAGTCGTCCGTAACCAAGAGATTTTTGCCTTGAGCAAGTGGCAAGGAAAATTTTCTCCCAGTTCTAGTTAGTTCCTCTGTGATAGAGTTTTCTAGCACACCCATCCCTAGAGCATATAAGCATTTCATTTTGTACCTGAAGAAACTTGGCAAAGGACTTGCCATATGTAGAAGGAATACTCAATGTATTTTAAACAGTAGAGGTCTTGTGTAAGTGGGACAGCATAATTCAGTTTGACCTGTCCGGTAGGCAGTCTGGGGTCTTTCCAGTGTTGAGAGTCTTACTTGTGTTTTCCTTCTGAGCTGAGCAATTATTACTGGTGTCCTCCCCTTTGAATGCTATATTAAAAGTCTGCAATTTGGCAAGAGAGGCTGCCTCACTTTAAGCTCTTAAATCTATATCTGTACCTCTAAACAAGAGACCGGATGGACTTTCAAAAGTTCTGATCACTCACCACTTCCCACTAACTCCAAGTGAGAATTCTCAGGGTCTCAGCACTTTTCGAATTCAGCCCTCATATTTAAGTACCTGAATATGGATTTAGAAGTTTAATTTAGGCTCCCATGAAAAGAAAAAAAAAAGAAAAAAAAATAACCACTCGGCGCACGTTGACAAGGAAAGTATCATAATGTATGCTAGAGAAGAAAGAAGGCAGAGGTAGTTGATAAGTCTGCTGCTATGCTCAGTGGTAACCACAGAAGAGTTCAAAGTATATGAAAATCTCAAGGTCCCTCGGTGTGAATTCATTGCAATCATGCATACTTCTTGCCCAGTCTCTCAAATTCCTTGCTTCCGGTAGTACATTTGAACCAACTTAACTATTAACTATTACAAAAGTGCAACCTTCCATTTGGAGAAATTCCCTTCCCCACCCCACACCAAAGTTCATTACAAAGCAGAGTGAAATGAATAGGCTTTTGGTCCTGTTCTAAAACATCAGCAAGACCATTTCTCCAAGTGTTTGAGTTTTATAATAACCTTCAAGAAGTGATAAGCAAACGTTGAAGGAGATGATGCGTATCACTATGCCTGCGTTCAACCAGAAATGTAAAGGGTATCACAGTGCCCTCGTTGAAATCAAGAGCTGAAGTCTCCCAACCCTTTTTGCTGTCAGCAGGCCCAAAATTAATAACAATCTTCCAAATGCAGCTCGATCAGTTTCCAGAATTGTTTTCAAGAGGGGAAGATGAACATACCTGTATGTCAAGTGTCTCAAAGGTGACAGAAAAAAATGGGGTCTTCATTATACAATATTTTACTCCAGATCAGTTGATGTAGACTGGACTTTATCTTGTAATGAAGGTTGGACAGCAAACACTTCCGTTGCTGAAGTTTAGTGATCACTTCACTACAATATAGCCTTCTTGACTTTCACAATTTAAGTTCATTTTTATTTTTTACATACGCTATAAGAAAACCACAGTGATTCTTTGACCATATGATTGCTTAAAATAAGAATGTTTTAAGCCATTACAATGGCTAAGACTAAGGATTTGATTTGAAGATGTAGAGACAACACCTTTGAGTAAAGAATTTTGCACAGATTCAACAGTTTTGTAATAAGTTCATTTTAACAGTTTTAAGATACCTGTGGTTGGACATCTTATTGGAAAATATTTTATAAAAATAGACAGAATATGAACAATTGTAAGGTATAAAAGTTTTAATTGGCATGAGTTACATATGATGACTTTACCCATCCGTGAACATCCAAAAGAGATAGCTCATCTGAAACAAGTTCTATTAAAATGCGTATCACCATCATCATCTATGCTATATATTTCAAACGTGTCACAAACTCTTATTTTTTTTAAAAAAAATGTATCGGTACTGGTTTTTTGTAGCCTTCCATCTCCAAAGGCAGATGCTTTGGTACCAACTACTTGGCGTCAAAGAGCAAAAGATTGTAACTAATAAACATTAAGCAGTTCTAGAAGGCTACCTAAAATATCTTTTCTATACAAGGCAACCCTGTGACTTTAAGGTCTTATATCTTGGTACCTACCAGGCCTGCATGTGCCGTTCATTCCACTGCAAAGCTGATAAACTACTTTTTCCAATGGTATAAAATACATACTAATATCTCTCATAGGTTACAAGATAATGGACCTAAAACCTGTCTTCAGCCTAGGCTTAAATATTTATTGTACTGCCACCAACCCAAGCTGAGATTTTTATTTCTCTGTATTGCAATAGCAACCAGGGCCAAATCAACATCAGTGGGAAATTAGGAAATATGACTGGTTTAAAAAAATCCCTGCTCTGGAAGAATGGGAATGTGGGTTCTAATGCAAATGTTTTCTGGACAGAGTGCAAGTAAGATCATCAAAGGCCACACAGTTCACTGCACTACAGCCACTCCCATATGACAGGCAAACACTCATGTCTGAGTGTAACAGAATGACCAAACATCCCTCCCTATCTTATAGACAAAGTCCAAAGGGGTAGCGAAAGCACATGCGATAAATAAATCTGTTAGTCTTTAAAAGTGCCACAGGACTCTGTTGTCTATCTTATAGATGTAACTTTACAGTAACTCCAAACTAAAACTTATATTAATGCCTCAAAATACCCAAGCACTAGAGTGCCATACTTTTTCTCTCCGTTTGGATTCCTTTATGGTAATTCTCTTCACACAAGCTAGATGCGGCTGTTCAAACATACAGTAAAATAATTTTTTCTGAGAAAGTACCCTTCATAAATATCCCTGGAGTACCCTTCCAATAACCCTGGTAGGTTTGAGAACTAACACGAAACAGAAAAGCATACACTACTATTACCCAGTATATGTTTATTGTATTCCAAAGCTTGAAAACAGTTAGAAAAATGGAAAAGTTACTTTTTTCCTCTACACAAATTTGTTAATGGGTAGCAAATGGTGAGCCATGTTTGCTGGCATTCTGTGAAACATCTACAAATTGCTTCTGCTAAGCATTATAGGTTGTCAGACTAATGTAGTTGAAGATAATTTGGCCTTTCAGTGAATTGAACCTCACAGCACGATTATACTCCAGCACCAAACTAGAGTGTCACAATTATTCTTTCATGCTGAATTACCATATAATGTCATAAGCCTACCTGTCATAAGTCCTGCAGCCTAGCTTGAATTTTTTTAAATCTATGGTTCATGGCAAAAAAAAAAAAATGAATTTTTCGCATCTAATGGAAATCTGATTGTTTTTATCAACAATAAATTTCATAGCAAATCAAAGGATATGCTTGGACAAACAATCCGATACTCAAGGTTAAAAAATACACAAATAATAAATTGCTGGTATGTCATGTTCAATTTTTACTACTGCATTACACTACAATAACCATAACAGGATCTAAATTGTTGTGAGAACGTTAAACAAACCCTGATACTTCACAAAGGCATCCTGCCTGAGTAATTCACACAACGGAAACAACTCTCAACATTTTCCACTGCCCCGCCGCTGTACTATATATCAGTGCCGTTTATTTATTTGGACAATTTTTTGAATAAATTACTTCCATCCTGGCTGCAGTTCCCACTTCTGTTAAGAGTCATATCAGTTTTAATTGTCTTTCTGTCTATACTGAACCACTGTTTTTCTGGTTCCTTCCTGCCTCTACATCCTGAACACCAAAATAAACTGTGACCATATAAAATTGCTTAATGCTAGGTAGGCAATTCTCTGTTCTAAAAGAAATGAATATGCTTTTCATGTAGAATGCTCCATTTTCTTTTCTTAAATATTCAACACTTTTACATGTATTGAAGAAGCAAGTGGCTTGTCCCTTCTCAGATCCATCTAGTTTCATCTGTGACCATATTCCATTCCTATCCAATATGCAAAGTGTTCGGATCAATTCCATTGTTTCAAAGCACTAAATGCGGCATATTCAATGGATTTAACCCAGATTATCTATTATAAAGCCCCAAAGAAAACTTAAGCTAACAGATTTCCATATATTGGAGAATTTTGGTTTCCATCATTCCTGCTGTTGCAAAAAATGAAGCTTAACAGAGTTGCAGAACAAGAAACAATGATCATCATAAGAAGCTGTAGCTTTATAATATAGAGTTAATAACTTCCCCTCACATTTTACACCACCTTCAACAGTGAACTAAATTGCCACAAACCTACAGAAGTCAGATCAATTAGATCCAACTCTATTTTCTAAATAAGAACCCCTTGTGTTTGCCTGAAGCGGAGTGCAAGTGTTTATACTAATAGTGACCATGAACTGGGCGTTTTCACACATAATGCCTGATCACTGAAATACTGTTAAACAGAGTAGAAAATATTTGTCCTTCTGGTGGCAATTCAAAAATGCAGAAGCTCCAATTCTCCATCTCTTATTGTTATTACTGGGGGAGGGGCCAAAATAATAAAACTACCCTTTTAAAAAAAAAAATGAAGTGAAATAATAGGGAAGTAACATATGCCCTACATGTCAGTATTGGACTTATTTCTCCAGGTTAACTAAAGCCTCGTTGGTTAGTACTGTTTATTAATAACCTCAAAAGCAATAATAAACACAGAACTATGATTTACTTTGAGCCTTTCTATTATTAAAACACTTTGTCTTATTGTTTTATTGATTTACAATCTATCCTACTTACTTTTTAAGCATCTGAAAACAATCAAGGCACAAAGCTGCAAAATGTTTCGACATTAATTGTTAAGAGACAGCATTTTATTCCAGGCAAGGGGTTTGAGTCCTCGACTGCTAAGCATTCTGGTACGGAAATGATTTATGGCCTTGTAGCAATAACGATGCGGCAGAGCCATTAACATATTGGCAGACCCCAGGATGGATTATCGACATTGATTATTTCATGGACCACTGATACCCATTTGTTAAGAGGAGCTCGAAGATGGCCTCTCTCTGACTGAAATCTTTTACGAGCAGACAGCATTTTAAGTATTAGGAACCTGGGACATGGGCCATTTTTTTTAAAACTATCTTCCTCTGCCTCCTCTAGGTCTCTAACAAAAAGGGACAAAAATTAAAGTTCATTCTTTACATGGCTTTAATTTCTCAACTCGTCATAACCATGTCGTCTTTAAAAATTAATGATTGCCAGCATTTAGCCACTGGTTGTTGCTATGAAGATCTATGCAAAAAGCAAGGATCCCTATAGAGTGCGTGATATATGGAATTCTCTTTATTACTACAATAAAACTTACTGACATTTCAATACTTCTGCAAATAGCATTATAGTATCAATCTTCTGAATTAGGTTGAAAATTAAGTTGTAAATTAAAAGAAAGTGTACTTTGGAATACAACATGATATGTCACCTAGAAAAAGACCTTTGTGCATAACAGCTGAGCAGAAAAACTGAAAGATAAGCCCAGCTGCCTCTAAAAGTGCCTATTTCATCATAAAGGATCTGGGTTACATTTTACAAGAATACATCCTGAAAGTCCTGATATTTCACCTCTGGAGAACAGATTCTGAAGCTCTCTTACAAAAAAAATGAACTTGAGAGTGTCAGTACATTAGTTCCTATTCCAAAAATCTTTAAAATTTTCTTCATCAAAAAATATTCCAACTTATTCTCTTTTAAGTCCTGACGTAAAACAATATTTTATCCTCTCCTTTAAAGACAAACATGAGCTTGAGTTTTCAGGAAGAAACAAATGACGTTTTAAAAAAAACCCCAAAAATACAGAGTGCGCTAAAAGTATAGAAAACGTTTCGTTTCAATCAAACTGTAACTTACTAGCATCTTCAGTTTTGGACCTATTTGAAAAAGAGTTACTAATGCAAATCAATGGCTGAAATATACATTTCCATGCCCCCTAAGGCAAGTCTTCCAGTATTTTCTGAAACAGGAGTTGTTAAAATAGAGTTGCGCAAGAACGCTAAATCTAAGTCAACTTAAAAGAAAAGCCTTCATGTTGCTCAGCATAGGCCTATAAACAGAATGCAAGAAGTTGACTTTTGCACAGCAAAGAACATAAATTAATAAATTAACCTCTAAATGAGGAAATAAAGTTATATGCAAAAAAAGTCTCCAGGCAAGAATTTTTTTTTTTTTTTTTGTATAAACACCATTATAGAGGATGTTATATTGTTTATAATCCTGTATCTTTTGCTATGGGATTTTAAAAAACCCAGTATATTAACCCTTGCTGAAATAGGCACTTAAAACTTAGAGTAATCAAGCTAATGAGTTTGCATTATTTCCTCAAACTATTTTTTTTTTTTTAAATATATGACCAAGGCATGTCAGAAGCTCTCTGGGCTGCAGTGACCCCATCAGCAAGTCAGATACAAAAGTACCTACTTATTATGAGAGTTTGAGGATACATCTTTATCAAATGATGAATTCGAGCTTCTTTTATGAAGGTGATTTATGATTGTGGATTACAGCACCCATTTTGTAGGAAGGATTTGACACCCAGTGGAGAGACTGTGACTGGGAATCTATGACAGAGCAATCAACAAACGCCAACATTGAATGACTCTATCCTAGTGGAACAATGGGTTTGCTGCTGGAAGAGGCCATGGACTTTGCAGTTTTATCCACAGTGGAGCCTGGAAATTCCCTAACAGAAACATATGGGTGAGAAAGGTGACAGAATTGCTAAGTAGGAGGCCATTCCATTACCAAATGCACAGAATCAGATGAACCAGACAGGTAACGCGTGCTGTCTTAAGAAATCAGACAAAACAGGACTCTCAGGTGTGGCAAAATCAGACTGGAGGCATCAGGAGGGATTGAGTCCAGGAGACTGTTAAATAAGTACTATGAAATTTTTTCTCATTACAACAGGTGATTTGACCTCGCCTTCCTCTATAATCAGAAGCGGGCAAACTACGGCCCGCAGGACTGATCCAGCCGATGGGAGCCTTTAATACGGCCCGCCAGCTGAGCCTAGCCCTACCCCTTACCAGAGAACTTCCCTAAAATAACAAATAGAATATATGCTTTAGGAAAACATCCAATATTGATTTCAGAATTGTCAGTTATGGAGAATCCACCTTGACCTTTGGTAAGTTATTTCAGTGATTAATTAGTCTGCTAAAAAATTATGCCTTATTTCAAGTCTGAATTTATATAGTTTCAACTTCTAGCCATTTGATTGTGCTATACCTTTTTCTGCTACACTGAAGAGTTCATTATTAAATATTTGTTCCCCAGGTCAGCACTGACAGATTGTGATCCAGATACCTCCTAACTTTCTCTCTGTTAAATCTATTTAGTTTAACTCCTTGAGTCTATCATCAAAAGGATTGTATTAGAACTTTTGGTGACGGCATTGCACTGGGAGCTCACAGTCAGCTTATTAACCTCCTCTATTTTTAAAATCACTACTTCCCAGGATTGCATCCCACATCTTGAAAGCATTGCCTACGGTCTTTGTTCCTTGATGTATATATTTACATTTAGCCATATTAAAATACGTACTTTGCATCCAGATTCCCAAGAGAACCTGATACTTCATCAGTGTCCCATACTCTTCATAATCTCCCAATTCCCCAATTTTTGTGTTTTCTTCAAATTTTAATCAATAATGATTATATGGCTTCTTCAGAACAACAAATAAAAATGTTAAATTGCATAGGGCTAAGAACCAATTCCTGGAACATACTACTTATAAACATATCCACTGGATGATTCACCATTTATAATTCCATTTTGAGTCCTTTGTTAGTCAACTTTTAATACCTTTACTGAGTGTCACGTTCACTTTATTCTGGAGAAGAACTCTGTGTAAACTCAATCTTCTCTTTCATCAACAGAAGTTGGTGAAAGAAAAGTTATAACCTTGCCCACCTTATCTCTACATTATCCTGGGACTAACATGGCTACAATAACCTTGCAAACAACATACATCAAAACTACTTCCCTTACCAACCAAACTTGTCATCTCATATATATATTAAGAAAAAAGATATCCAATTGGTTTGACAAGAGGAGTGTTCCATAAGCCCATGATGATTGGCATTAATTTTATTACTACTCTAATTTTTTATTGATCAAGTCCAGTATCAGCCAGTTTGGGGCTTCCGTGGCAGACTGACAGGCCTAATATTATCCGGTTCATTCCAATCACCCTTTTTAAAGTATGACACAACATTAGCTTTCTTCCAGTCTTTTAGAATCTCATTGGTTAATAAACATTAACAGTCCAGCAAGCTCCTCAGCCGGCTCTTTCAAAACTTTGGGAAGCAAGTTATCCAGCCTTGCTGATATAAAAATGTCTAACTTTAATAGTTGCTGTTTAATATCCTCCTGAGATGTTAATGGAATGGAAAGAGTGTTATGACAACATTATCTGTTTTTTTTTTCCTGACACAAATATTTACTGAAGACTTCTGCCTTTTCTGCATTATTATTGATAATTCTACCATTTTCATCTATTAATGGATCAGTGCTATTGCTCTGATTCTTTTCATTTCCAATATACTTTAAAAACTTCCTTCTTTTTGTCCCTAACACTGTTGGCCATAGATTTCTCCTAGTGTCCTTTTGCTTCTCTACAATTCCTAACTTCTGATATATATTTAGACTAGGGGGTCCCACTGTCCAGGAACAACATCAAACACAGGACCCTCCATCTGGGCATGACTTGAGAGACTGAGAACTAGGAACAGTGATCTGCCAGCACCTGGGCCTTGGAAGAATGCGGGATTCAGCAAATGGATCCAGTCATAACAGGTTGGTGTCGGAGAGTGGGTCAAGGCTGTTGTGACTGTTTAGAATGAGATGTGATGTTTCTGCATGTGTCCATATTTAAGACTCAATTGTATAAAAAGTAATTATTTAAGAAATCAGGGGCAGGCTTTTCAAATTGCTCAGCTTTGATCCAACTTTACTTCCACTGAGGCCAACAAGAGTCTCACAATTAACTTCAATGGAAGCACAGAAGTAAAGCCAAGACGGAGTACTTTTGAAAATCTTGCCACTGATTTCTACTGAAAGGTTGCACTGAGTAAATAATTTCAGAGATTCTTGTTCAGGTTCTCAAACATGCGAGATACTCATGTGTCATACTGTTTTTTAAATGGGCCTCTTATTGCTTAATTTAGATGAAAACACTAGAAGAGTATAACTCTTCCATCTCAATTAACAGAATACACTTAATCAAACAGATTTTCAAAGGAGCCCAAGGGAGTTGGGGATTTGAGCACAAATTTCACACAAATGCCTTTGAAAACTGAATTTTATGCCATTTTCTCCAGCGTGTAAAACACAAACAGGTTTGTTCTTTAAATATTTGGCACATTTGTCTAATTCAACCTTTCTTTTAGAGGGTCATATTTATCACATACAATTAAGAAAAAAATCTAACTCTGCTGATATCTGAGTTACACCAAATTTCTCTTCTCTCAATAGGTATTTTCCATAACAGCGATGAACTAGCAAAACCTGGAGCCTCCAGAGTTATGGAGCAATACATAGTAAAGACTTTGTAAAACAGCAATTCTGTCCCTAGCGCATTGGATTTGATTCTTTGATCTTGGCAAAAGAAAACCCAAGTGAGACCTTATCCAGTCTCAAGAATCAGCTGTGGGACCTGTAATTTTCAGCTATCAGAACTGAGAAAAGCACAAGGAGACTCTACCAAATTAGATCTTCATATAAATACGATTTTAATCTCACCACTTCCTGTTAAACAAGAATTTCTTGAGCTTTCTTTTTCTTTATGCTTGTTGGTAATGAAACATGACATTTCCTTTGTGTTTTTTTAATAGGAAAAATTTAAAATTGGCAGTGGGCAACATAAGACACAATGGATGACTGGGTCACGTGTTCTACTAACCTCCCAACAGGCCAACCCAGAAAGTACGACAGTCTTCGTTACAGCAACTCAAGCCCATATTTAACTTAGAATTCAGGAAATGGCTAAATGGATATGGTATCAAGCAGTCTATGAAACCACTTCAGTATATAAAGCATTGAGAGAGATTGTACTTATTGATTAGTATTGGTAAAGTAGGCAGTTTGCTTCAAGATGTGTACAATTCCTTTATGGACAAAAAGGGGCCCTAAGTTTGCAATCTTCATTCTGGTACCTAGAAAGATAATCATGGTCAGTTATACCTGGTCACATTTCAAACACGCTGTAGCCTGTAAGAAGAGACTCAAGAGAATGGAAGGAAGAAAAATGGGAAAAGGTCTGAATACAGACAATGGTCCAGATCTTTGGCCGGTGTGAACCTCCGCAGTTCTATCAGCTGAGGACCTGGTTCCATGTTCCAGATCAAATGTGCCTATGAACTGTGTTCTAACTGAACACTGGGTTAGTTAAGTCATACATTAAAAAGCAATCTATAAAAAGCAACCTCAGTATTTCATAGTAAAATTGTTTTTATTAGAGTGGCCTTGTTTCTACAATATTTGACAGGGCAAAAAAGCTTAACGGAGACCTCAACAATGTGCCACTGTATCTTAATTTACAAATGCAGATTGACATTACCACCTTGAAATCAGTGTGTCATATTCCTGTCTCTAAATGTGACTTCTATTAAAATGAGTTCCACTTAGCTATAGATCCACACAAACTTAAATGGACTCGGTTTTGTGTTGTGAACCCTCAAACACATTGTACTTCATACCATTATTCTGTTTACCTAAAACTATTAAACCGCAACTGGTATTAAAATATTTTATCAGTTCTGTTACTTGGAAAAGAACTACCTCTGGAAGAGGGAAAAAGAAAAAGTGACACAGAGTTATGTTTGTGCGATATTCACACACAAGACTGATTCACTGCTCACCTCGCTCTGTTCACTCATTTTTCATATCATACTTTTCACTACCCCATCAGCCTGCTCCACCAAGGTCAAATCAAGGAAATGAAAGCACACATACCACAACAAGATTTATTATAAAGAGATTTTCTTTCTTTTTTATGGTCAGCACATGTATATCTGAAATTACCATTTACAAAAATTAAGATAAGTTACAGAAGTGTATCTATGTTATTTGTTGTATATATAATTATATCCATATATAATTGTATTTATAATTTCTTGGCAGACGGGGTTGCTTGGCTGTAATTTTATTTTGCTTGTCTACAACAAAATCTGTCTCTAAAGACCTTTTCATTCTTAAATGAAAATAATCCAACATACTGCTAACAAATGAATATGACTTTAAAATAAGCACAGAAACAGGAGCATATGCCGTGCCTTTTTAAAAAAACACGCTTTAAATTTTCATTTAAATGCTAGACTAAAAATGTTTTTGCTAGGCCATGATTTCTATCTCCGGAATAAAGCAAACCGAGTCTCAATATATTTACTGTTACTGTGGTACATGCCGCACATCAATCCAATAGGGCACAAAAGAACGCAAATCCATGGCTATACAATGACTAACAAAGCTAAGTGATTTGGCCATTAATAGGTTGCTCATTAGAGAGCAAATGAGCTGAGTGCAAAGTGGGAGTAAAGTTTCACAAGTTTGCATCAGCAAGTAATATGGAGCTAGCCCATGAGTCACCTGTAGAATGAAATGAGGTTTTGTGGAACAAGCCAGCGAACAGTGTTCATCAACAAAGCTGTCCATACTTGCTGCTACTTATCGGTTGTCTTCTTTCCATGCCAAGTGGTGTAATTAAATATTTCACAGCATAGCAAAGAGAAGAATAAGCATGTTATTTCTTACCAGACATGAACAAATTTGAACACATGAATCCATGGGTGTTCCTGGTTATGTGAATATCATCCATGAGCTGCCTTTAAGAAGTCTGCACTATATATTAATAACCTAAGGTAAAGCATTTCAGCACTTATATCTAAGATACCCTCGCATCCATATTTGCACGTTGGCCTAGGTGGATAACAAAATTGGGACTTTTTCATGGTACAGTCTCAGCTAAGAAAGTTAAAAGCCATCAGCGTGCCATGCCATTAGCATAATGTTAATAATGTTGGTGCCTAAAAAAAAAAAAAGAGACCCAAGGAAAGAGATTGGTATTGAAGGATATGAAGGTCTGACACTCAACATTCAGTACTGCCCAGAATAATTTGACTTTCTTCACATTACCTAGCTAAACAGATGCCAACATTGTGGAGATGAATGGAAAGCCCCCGCACACCTAAAATATGTAAAGTGAATCTCTGTTCAATAAGTTCAGAAGCTACTCACTACTCAAAGAATACTAAAAACAGACACCAAATGGAAATCAGTCCAAATAAGGATCATTATAACCCTTCACAAGTGCAACCTCAGGGATAAGAGAGCCTGAAGCCAGGCTGTAACTTATACTCATGGTTTTTATAGATGTAGGATTGAAATTCTTTTTAATCACACCCTCATGAAAACAACACCTTGTAAATGAAGAGTTCATCTCCCCTTACCTGAAGATGCTATCGTTCACCTAGGAACAACAGCTGATCTCTCACATTCACAATGGAATTTCCACCATACAACAAGATGCCTACTGACCATCTACAAATTCAATTTCAGACCGCCGAACCCTATTTGCAAAAGGCAGGACATGAGGCAACAGGGGTTAGAACAGCTTGAATATTTTTACAGGCACCAATTTACAAAATTTTAATACAGCAACTGAAAGAACATATGATGGATCTCTGGCAGCTGACACAAAAGGAACATCAGGAGTCCCCAGGGGAAAAATGGCCAAAGAGATCTTTTTTTTTTTTCTTAGATCTTAATTTTGAACAGAGTATGCAGCACACTATTACCTTCCTACCTGCCTAAAATGATCACACATACTCATGATGTAGCCAGCTGCCACATCCCACCTATACTTTCAGACAGACTGAGTGAACACCAGAAGCCAAACTACTTCTCAAAACAGGCATGAGATAGATAATATTCCACATAATCAAAAACTCCATTTGCATTACCCAGTGAAATAGTTTATTGACTACTTCCACTAAGAACAGCTGCCACCTTTATGATCTATATTATGGCAACAGAACTTGCCTCAATATTTTTTAAACATAACGGGGTCCAAACTAAACCTTAAAACCCCATAAAAGGCCAAGAGTATCCCTATTTATTATAAGAATTTACAAGTATACACTCAATGGGGACAGAGCTCTCCATACTTCATTCACAAGTCTAGCTGATATACAGGTTCCCCAAAGAACGGGGAAAATGTAAACTAAAAGATAACTCAAATAGCTCACAAGAGCAAATCCCATGTTTTCCAGAGGCACTGGCGGATGGATCAGACACCCTCAGACTTCACATTCTGAAACCACTGCTGGTGATCACAGGTTAAAAAGATGGATTAGCACACATAGCATGCACTGAACAGCAGCAATCTTTCCCACATAAATTCTATGTTTCTTCTCAAGCCCAAATAATTCCCAGGCAATGTTTGGAGAATCCATTAAGAAAAATTTTCTAGTTTAAGGATCCTTATATGTTTCATTGAAGTTTTGAAAACTGATCAGTAATAATACACGATTATTCTGAGTAATAGTAACTTGCAAAGGGACATGCACATGCATGCCTTTTAGTAGAACTACAACGCTCTTGTTAAAATGAAACATTTTTATCAGTATGATGACAGTCATTTTTAATATATCATTAAAACTATATTTGAAAATCAGTTTCCTCTCTTCCTAGCAGGATCAAGATTTAGAATTCTGTTCTTCCCTTACAAACACTTACGAGCAACAGAGGGCCTACAAGAAAATGCTGATTTGCCACGATCTATTTCAGCAACTTTGCAGTTGTTAGACCAAATCCTGTGCTCAATTACACCAGCAGAAAAAGACGGTTACTAACCTTTTCTGCAACTGTCGTTCTTCGAGATGTGTTGCTCACATCCACTCCAATTAGGTGTGTGCGCGCATCGTGCACAGCCGCCGGAAAGAATTTCCCTAGCATCCCGGAGAGTCGGCTACAGAGCCCCCTGGAGTCGCGCCTCCATGGCGCCCTTTATAAGGGCTCGCCGACCCTCCCCTCGCCAGTTCCTTCTTGCCAAGGATCCGGCAGAGGGGCAGGTGGGCGGGTTTGGAGTGGACGTCAGCTACACATCTCGAAGAACGACAGTTACAGAAAAGGTTAGTAACCGTCTTTTCTCCTTCGAGTGATTGCTCACGTCGACTCCAATTAGGTGATTCCCAAGCACTTACCGGGGGAGGGGTCGGAGGTCAATTTCTTACGGACTTCAGCACTGCCCTGCCGACCGCTGCATCCTTTGCTGCTTGTTGGGTGATCGCGTAATGGGCTGCGAACGTGTGGATTGAGGACCAGGTTGCTGCTCTGCAGATTTCCTGGATCGGTACGCAAGCTGAGAAGGCTGTCGACGTGGCCTGGGCCCTTGTCGAATGGGCCGTGATTTTTGGGGCTGGTTTGTTTGCTAGCCCATAAGCATGTCTTTATGCATGATGTAATCCAGGATGAGATTGTCTGTGCCGAGACCGGTCGCCCCTTCATTCTGTCGGCTATGGCCACAAACAGTTGAGGGGACTTTCTGAAGGCTTTTGTCTTTTCGACATAGAAGGCGAGGGCTCTCCTTACGTCGAGTGAGTGTAGGGTCCGCTCTCGCTCTGAGTTGTGAGGTCTTGGGTAGAACACCGGCAGGGAGATGTCCTGGTTTGTATGGAAGGCAGAGACCACCTTAAGTAGGAAGGCTGGGTGTGGTCGTAACCGGACTTTGTCCTTGAAAAACACCGTATACGGTGGCTCCAATGTGAGGGCTCTTAGCTCAGAGACTCTCCTGGCAGATGTAATTGCCACTAGAAATGCGACCTTCCATGAGAGGTAGAGTTCGGGGCATGTCGCTAGAGGTTCGAAGGGGGCTTTAGTGAGCGCCCGAAGTACTAGGTTCAAGTCTCACTGTTGAACTGGTTCTACGATCTGGGGAAACCTTTTAGCTATCCCCTTAAGGAAACGGCCCACTATGGCATTTGCGAAGACCGAGCTGCCTTCTATCGGTGGATGTAGGGCAGAGATGGCCGCTAAGTGGACCTTTAGTGAGGATGTGGATAGTCCTTCATGCTTAAGGTGGAGAAGGTAATCGAGTATAGCTGGAGGTTGGCATCTTTGGGGGACAGTGACCGCCCCTCGCACCAGATAGTAAAGCGTTTCCATTTTGACAGGTAAGTTGACCTTGTAGAGGGCTTCCTGCTTTCCATCAGGATTTCCCTTACTAGACTCGAGCATTGCATCTCCTTCTGGCTCAGCCATGGAGCTTCCACGCCATTAGGTGGAGCGACTGGAGGTCCAGGTGGCGTATTGCGCCCCTCTGTTGGGTAAGTAAGTCTGGAAACGGTGGGAGGTTGATGGGTGCCGCTATCAGCAGGTCCAGGAGGGTGGGGAACCAGTGTTGGCGTGGCCATGCTGGGGCAATCATTATAAGTGATGACTTGTCCCTCTTTATTTTTGACAGAACCAAGTGAATCAGTGGAAACGCGTAGAGGAGTTCGCCGTTCCATGGAATTTGGAAGGCATCCGCCACCGAGCCCTTGCTCAAGCCACGGAAAGAGCAGAATTTCCTGCACTTAGCGTTGTCCCTTGTAGCAAAGAGGTCTAGACGGGGAGTCCCCCACTTCTGGAAGATGGATTGGACCACGTCTTGGCGTAGCGACCATTCGTGAGCCCGAATAGCCCAGCTCAGGGAGTCCGCCAGGGTGTTCTGGGCTCCTGGAAGATAGGAAGCTTCCAGATGGATCCCTCGGGGAATGCAGAATCGCCAGAGGGCTAGGGCTTCTCTGCATAGGGGGGAGGAGCGGGCCCCTCCTTGTCTGTTTATGTAGAAGACAGTCGCTATATTGTCTGACTTCACCGCCACGCACTGGCCCTTTAGGTAGTGTTCAAAGGCCTGACATGCTAGGAACACTGCTCGCAGCTCTCTTACGTTGATGTGACTGGAAAGGTCCTGCTGGGTCCACAGGCCCTGAGTTTTCAGGCGACCTAGGTGGGCACCCCATCCCAGGTCTGACGCATCCGTCACCAGAGTCAGGGTTGGTTGCAGTTTCTGAAAGGGTACCCCCATACATACCACATCCTTGACTGTCCACCACTGCAAGGACGTCAGAATGTGAGGTGGAATGGTTACTACCTTGTCCAGTGGGTCCCTGGATGGTTGATACACTGAGGCTAGCCAGAGTTGCATGGGTCTTAGGTGTAGTCTGGCATGGGGAACAACCTGGGTACACGCCGCAAAATGGCCCATTAGTCTTAGGCATGTCCGAGCTGTGGTCATGGGGTGGTGAGACAAATCCTCTATTAGGGTGCCGATACTTTGGAAGCGTGCCTGCGGGAGGGACACTGTGGAGGTGATAGAGTCCACGATTGCTCCAATAAACTCTATTTTCTGAGTTGGCACCAGAGTGGATTTCTTTAAGTTTATTAACAGACCGAGGTTGTCGAAAGTGTGTTTTATAAGATCCATGTGCTCCCTCACTTGCTTGCTGGAATTCCCCTTCACCAGCCAATCATCCAGATATGGGAACACATGCACTCTCCGCTTCCTGAGGAAGGCCGCCACCACCACCATGCATTTCGTGAAGACCCTGGGTGCCGTGGACAGCCCGAAGGGGAGTGCTGTAAACTGGAAATGTTCGTTTCCTACTACAAATCTCAGGAATTTTCTGTGCCTCAGGATGATCGATATATGGAAATACGCATCCCTGAGGTCGAGGGTGGCGTACCAATCCCCTGGATCCAGTGACAAGGTGATCGAGGCTAGGGAGATCATGCGGAATTTGATCCTTTTTATGAACCTGTTCAGGCATCTGAGGTCCGGGATTGGTCTGAGGCCTCCCTTTGCCTTCGGGATCAGAAAGTACTTCGAATAGAATCCCTTCCCCCTTAGTTCTGCTGGGACCTCTTCGACTGCTCCTAGGTCTAGAAGCTGTTGGACCTCCTTGCGAAGGAGGTGTTCGTGAGAGGGGTCCCTGAAGAGGGACGGGGATTTGGGAGGGCGGGGGTAGGGGGTAGAGTGGAATTGGATAGAATATCCTGCCTCTACCATGCGCCGGACCCATTTGTCCGTTGTAATATAGGCCCATGCCTGGCAGAAATGGGATAAGTGGTTTTGAAACACTGGGGTTGGATCCTTGTGGACTGGTACTCCATCCTCGGGCGGTCCTTCAAAAGCCCTGTTTTGGGCCCTGAGACTTGCCCGGGGGGCCATCATTCTTTCCCGAAGGGGGATACGACCTCTTCCTGTTGCTTCCACCATTGTTGTTCCTGCCCCTCCTACGGCCCGAGTCCTGTCTTTGGTGTTGTTGGTAGGGGCATGGTGGTGGCTGGGGCTTAAAGTGGTGCCTTTGTGTAGAAGGGGTATGCATCCCCAAAGATTTTAGAGTTGCTCTAGAGTCTTTGAGGCTATGGAGCTTCGAGTCTGTTTGCTCGGAAAAGAGCGACTGGCCTTCGAAAGGGAGGTCCTGCACAGTCTGCTGGACCTCATATGGGAGCCCCGATGCTTGCAGCCAGGAGCTACGTCGCATGGAGATCCCCGAGGCCATCACTCAGGCAGCTGCATCTGCTGCATCCAAAGCTGACTGGAGGGAGGCTTTTGCCACCTCCTTATCCTCATTTGTTAAGGCCGCGAATTCCTTTTTAGAGTCCGGTGGTAATGCGTTCGCATATTTTTCCACGGAGCTCCAAGAGTTAAAAGTGTACCTACTCAGGATGGCCTGTTGGTTTGCCACCCTTAGTTGTAGGCCCCCCGTGGAGTACACCTTCCAGCCATATATGTGCAGCCTCTTAGCATCCTTTTCCTTCGGCATTGGTGCCTGGGCCCCCTGCCTTTCCTTGTCGTTAGCAGCCGTGACGACTAGGGACCCGGGAGTAGGGTGATTGTATAGATACTCATATCCCCTAGGCGGTACAAAGTATTTCCGCTCTACCCTCTTGGGGGTGGGTGACGCGGAAGAGGGGGTCTGCCAGATAGACTTCATAGTCCTATCTATAGTTTTTATCAATGGCAGAGCCACCCTCGAGGGATCCGAGGAAGTCAAGATGTCCGTCATTGGGTCCTAAGTATCCTCGACGACCTCCTGAGCCTGGATGCCCAGGTTGAGGGCTACCCTCCTGAGGAGGTCTTGGTGCGCTCTACCGTCCTCCGATGGGGGGGCTGGGATTGACCCGGCCACCGCCTCGTCTGGTGATGAAGATGAGGATCCTTTGATGAGAGAGGGTTCCTCCTCATCAAGGGTTTCCCGAGGCATCAGGGCACCGGCTGCGGTGCCGATATCCTCAGGTGGGGGCTCGGCGCCGGCACCCTGCGGTGCCACGCTGCACGGTGGGTGCCGATCCCCTTCCGGTGCCGTGTCCGGACAGGAGACTGTTTCGGACTGACTGCGTGGTCTGGAGAAGGTTGGTGCCGTGGAGAGGGAGCGAGATGACTGACCCCCTCTAGACTGGTGGTAGGCCCATGGTGTCCAGAAGGGCCAATTGCTGGGGTTCTGCCATGCCGGGCCCCACGGTGCCGGGAACGCTTCTCTGCAGTGCCGGGACGACGAACGCAAACGGCTTCGTCTGGAAGCGATCGACCCCGCCTCAGACTCCAATGGCGACTCGCTCCTCGGGGACCATGGTGGTGCCGTGGATCTTGGCGTCGGGGAGCGGTGCCGGGGGGAGTGATGGGCCGGCATCGGCGTGGGCTTGCCTCTTGACTGACGAGGCTTGCCCGGTGCCGGGGTGGCGGTCGCGGAGCCGGAGTTGCGACGGTGCGGTGCCGTGCTCTCTATGAGCTCCCTTGCAGACTCAAACGTCTCAGGTGTGGATGGAGACCTCGTAATCTCCACGTCCTCCACTAACTCACGTCCAGGAGAGGCCTCCGGTGCCGGACTCGACAGCCCCGTGTCCCGGGGTGGAGTCGATGACCTGGGCATCCTCGGGGTGGCAACTATGTGGCCCAGCATGGGTCGCACCGTGTCCTTACCCCTCGCGCCATCCTTGGAAGGCGGCGACCGACCTCTGTCCGCTCGGTGCCTCTTCCTCAGTACCGGCGAGGTTGACCGGTGCCGGGAGCCCGGTTTCGGCACCGATGTTACTCGGTGCCTATCTCCGTTGTCCTTGCAATGCCCCGAGGGCCCCAGTGCCGGGGAACTCTTTGACGGCGTCGAGACCGCGATAGGTGTCGGGGCGCTCGGGGAGGGTCTACGTGCCGCCTCCATGAGGAGTACTTTCAGTCTCTGGGATCGATCCTTTTGCGTTCTGGGCCGGAACGACTTACAGATTTTGCACTTCTCCCCCAAGTGCTTTTCTCCCAGACACTTCAGGCACGTGGAGTGCGGATCTCTCCTGGGCATGGGTTTGTTGCACTCCACACACTGTTTGAAGCCTGGGGCTCGAGGCATGCCCCGGCCCCTGGGCTTGGCAACTACTGACTAAGTAAAATAATAAAAACTAAAGCAAATAAAATAAACTAACTAACTTTGGAACGAGATTTAGAACAAGAGTAGAATGGTAGGGCGGATCTCTACCACGAGAGAGCCAAGATCCGACTAGCCGTCACTGCGGTAAGAAGGAACTGGCGAGGGGAGGGTCGGCGAGCCCTTATAAAGGGTGCCATGGAGGTGCGACTCCAGGGGGCTCTGTAGCCGACCCTCCGGGATGCTAGGGAAATTCCTTCCGACGGCCATGCACGATGCACGCGCACACCTAATTGGAGTCGACGTGAGCAATCACTCGAAGGAGAATCCAAAATTATTCCACTTAACTCCTTGAAATTATTCCAGATTTCGACTGGAGTACGTTAGAGTAGAATTTGGCCCAGTGTGTTATAGCTAAATATTCGTTGTGATACAATTTTTTTCAAATATGAACCTCAATTTTGAATTGAAAAGCTTTAGAGAATCTGACGCCTATTAGCAACAAATTAATGTCCTGACAAAAGGAGTCGTATGCCTTAGCGTCAACATCCATCACAGGTGCAATGCAACAATCCTCTTTTAATAGTAAATTTTGTAATGGCAGACAACAGCTATGGGCCTGCTTGTTTGCCAAATTGTGAAAATATCAGGGTTTTTTTATGTATTGAATTTCCATACACAGAGAGCAACTAATTTTTTCTTCAAGACAAAAGAATATAATGGGTTTATTATTGTTATTATGCATCTGAATGAACTATCAATATATGTCTTCTACCAGGAATAGAGTTTGGAAAAGGAAGATAAATATTGTTATTTACTACAGTAAGAGCAACAATAACTGATCAAGGTAAATTTAGTGGAAACATTAAAATAATGGCTATGGAAAGAATATTTATTCTGTTGAAACATACTGTGTGAACTTATTGGAAATAATCAAGTGCTCAGTTTGAATTAACCGAGTGTGAGTGAATTTAAAAAAAAAAAGAGACTATAAAACAGTAGCTGGAATTTTCTAGCTGTGTCTGCTGCTCGGTCTCTTCATATATTTTAGGAAAATCTGCAAAGATGCAAAGAATCCTCCTGTGTTCGGTTAGCAGTAAGTAAATTGATATGGGCTCTGAGTGCTGGAATACTTTAGCAGGCAATTCCTCTCTGTCTTTCATTCTGTTTGTCTGTGTTGAATTCCCCCTCTGCCCTCATCCATTCTCACATCCAGTTCTCAGCTTTGTCCATCCATCAATCCACACACTTTGTCAGTGCTGACTTCATCCTGGCTGTCACAATCACATCCAAGCAATACTGATGCCACAAGGGAGCTTTTCGCCTCCCATCTGCGTCTCCCTGATCTGCTGACTGAGGCCCTGGCGCTTGTCGTTTTCTATTGCACAGGCAAGCAAAAACACTAATACTGAACCTGATTTCTATCGTGCAGCTTTTCACCTTTTCTATTGGGAGGAAGAGAGAAAGAGACAGAGAGAGAGAGAGATGTTTGCTGAATTTTCTAAAACAATTCATACTCTAGTCAGGTTGAGGCTCAATTCGTCTTCCCTCTACAAAACATCAATAGAAATCACAGGGAGAAAATGTATCACTAATTAAGGGTTGATAAGCTCTACGTCAAGTGCAGTTTAGGAAAAAAGCTCACCAGCTTATACGGATTCTCAGCCAGTTGAAATCCATATAACACTTCCATGGCAACTTCAAGTAAAGCCCATGCACATTTTTGCTCTAATACTTTACACTAAAGAAAAATTCTAGGAAAACAACATGCTCCAAACAGACATAGTTTCATTCAAAAGGCAATGTACAAAGACAAATGTCAAGGGGGGGAAAATTGGATTATTACAGACAGAATACTGTTACCTAGCAATCAAACAAATTAAAAATATTCTTTAGTGTTTTGCCTGCTTCTATGTTCTTAATTCATAGCTGTGCGATTCTAACATACAACTTGTGTTTTCCTTCTTTTAAATCAACATATATATACATCCGATAAGAAATGTTATTGACTCTTGAAATCATCTTAACTTGGCCGTTATTATAAAATGCTTCACATGTATTGTACAAAGAGAGGAGGAAGAGTGTACTACCTTGATCAACACAATTGCTCATCAACAAAGCATTTTATGTAAAATAATGTAAATTATCCTATATTTGGCATCAGCTGGAAAGGTAATGATAAAGTAACTAAACAATTCTTTGAGGTTTATTTTCAGGAAAGAAATGTAGTCTTATGGGTAAAGCACTACACTGGGAACTACAGATCTAGGTTCCTGTTCCTAGCCTTGGTACAGGCTTCCTATCGAACCTAACTTACGAGAATATCAAAATGCTTTACATACTCCTACTTGTAAAATATTTTGAGATGTCTGGATGATAAGTACTTTTACTAATTGCACTGTGGTCACTGGGGATTATTTAGATTAGCAAATCCCTGCTGTCCATTTCCATGTCTCCCCCTGCGATTGCAGCATTCTGAGAAGATTGGTTCTTAATATCTGAATGTCATGGAATCACAATAAATTTAGTCCCCAGACTTGTTTTTCCTGTACATTCTGTGTTTACATCAGATCATTCTTTTTCTTCAAAAGGAAAACATATCAGAATCCCACTCTGGACAAATATTTAACAAAAATATTCATTTATAATAGCTGTTGCGTTCAGGTCAAAACCTGAATTTTAAACCAACACAACAGAATACCCAGAGGGAAAACAAAGGAGACTTTAAAAAAAAAAAAAATCTTAGCCAAATGAAAGCAATATGACCTTCTCCCAATACATGGATAACCCCATTTCCATTGCCCGTTATGCAAGTCAGTCTTCCATTATGCCTGTATGTACAAGACTGAGGCACACAGTAACATCCCCCTTTTGTTTCCCAAAATCAGTTGTCGCAAATGTGTTTTAGGTATGACAGAATAGACCGAAAAGCAGTAGAAGAAAGTCGTCTCTGCTGTGTTACTATACACATCAGACATCTCTAATTAGACAGCAACAAAATTTTATTAATAGGCTGGACATTATGGAATGAGCTTGTTATAAATGGGCCCTGTCAAAGCCTTATTCAGCTACCAAATGAGTATTCTCAGTTCACTGCTCGCATCTGAAGCATCACCGCTGGTGCCGGATAACAAATGATTGCTATTAACCGTATTGTTAGTAATGATGGCTGAAAACAAACAAAAACCCATAAATAACAGTCTACAGAAAAATTAACCCATAAACTTGATAGATATCCAGCTGAGAAATAATAAATGACACTTTGGATCCTGCTGGGAGACGCTAGTGGTTTTTGTTTTCTGCTCTGTCATTAACACATTTTCTGTGCTAAAAATTAGATTCTGATATATAATTATCAACGCTTCCAGATATTAATTCTGCTATCGCTCCCTATGTTTCTCTGCTGGCTGGATGTAATATTATTCACAGATTACTCTGAGAAAACACATCAAACACTTAAGAGAGCAGGTCAAAGTGACAAACTGCTTTTGCTGACAACACCAACCTGCACAGTCCTTAAAAAAACCGGGACACACAACCGATTTCTCATATTAATTAACTCAGGTTTCACTGCAACCAGAACAAGTCTCTACCATGTAATGTGAGCTAAGCACAATCCCAGCTGTCCTAATGAAGACCGTAGTGGGAAGGAAGTACTGACAAATGTTATCTTGCATTCATACATTCTAATCCCCACATTTTAAAGAAATGTCTATTTTCACAGGCAATCAAAACAACTTTCCAGTTAGCCATATAAAGCCACCCCCAATCCTCCTCTTAATCCTTGAATGAAAGAAAAACCCATTGCAGTTCTTGTCACAGCCTTCCAGTAGCAAAATATTGTCACTGAAAGCCACAAAGCAGCAGAGCTTTATTCAACACAAAGTTTTATGAGGAGTCATTCTAGTTACTCTTCAAAATATTACGAACGCGGCACAATTCATTGACCTGAACAGGTTTATAATCATCATGAATGACAAGGACGAGGAAGGAATCATCATGAACTAGTTAGGAATTCCAGTTCTGCAAACATTTATGGACGTGAGGGAGAATACTATGGAAATAAACAAATTATTTAGTGTCCCAAACAGGAAGAGGCCCCCCTTATGTCAAGTGCTGTACACACACATATTGTACATATAATTTTGTACAAGTAAATTCAAAAGTACAGCTCACATGAGTAAAGCTTTGCAAGACTGGGTCCTTTGTTTCTTAGTTATGCCACAGATTGTAGGGATTTTTTTTTTTTTTTGATAGCTAGCATATAAACTTTCTTATATCAGTATGATTAAAAATTGTCACTATCCTTGTTGGACTTCATTTTGGAAAACTGACATCTAAATGGATTGATCTGAGCATTCAGTGCTTTTACATTAGTGAACACTCGCTAAAGAAATGACGGAACAATATGTTGCAGATTATTTTAAAATTTAGGAAAATGAAAATAAAGCCAAACATTACCATGTTCATAGCTGTATAGTAGGAAAGAGGTGCTATATTAAAAGCAGTCAATTTGTTGGACAACATATTTACCTCACCTACAAGAAAGAGAAGCAGATGAAATGAAGCTGTGTTTTTGCCAACAATATAAAAATCTCCTTAATTGCAATTATTCAAGGGAAATGACTAGCTTGCTATTGATATGTTCTTTTCCAATTCAACAGATCTCCATTAAGATCATAATAGCATCCAAGAAAAAAAAAAAGATTTGGAAAAAGTATTTGAATAATAAATGGGGGAGAGGGAATATTTCCCTCTCTGCATGTCTAGCTTTTAATTTCCATGTTGTGTCCCCATGGTCACATTTTGTTGATGACAGACCCTAACTGCAAATCTCACACATTCTATACACTACATTTTCTCAGTATCTGGCACTGTGATATTAAATAACTATAAAACTAGAAAGGGAAAATAACTAAATCACCTGGCAGCCAATTTCTGAGAGTTAAACCACAAACCCGGAAAATGGTGGAGTGTGTTGAAATAATGTAAAGGAAACCCATAAATTCAAACTTTATGTTCTGTAAAGAACAAATATGAAAAAGGCATCAAAATAATGAAAGATTGTTTATGTATTCTGGCATGAAATGGGAATGTGTTATGAGAGAGAGTGCAATGGCAGAGACAGATCGACAGAGCTGACAGTGTGGTATTCATCCTGCATGGTACAGCAGACGTCCTGCTAGTGGCAGTCGACAGCGCAATAAATCAAGGGCTCTCGATGCTGTACCTACAGCTTATTACATCCAAGATGACAAATAAATAATAATCCCTGTCACAGCGGCCCTTTGCTCAAGGATTGAGCCTGAAACCTTTTGCTCATCACTCCTGGTCTTAAGTGAAAACACTAGAACAAGAGAATTGAAGGCCACGGTTTACTGAGCTCATGAAACACACAGCAAGCTGGGCACAGGAAGTAGAGCTGAGCAGGAAAGGTCAAGCAGCAAGAAAGGATAAACATGTAAATAATCCTACCAAAAATGCGGCAACGTTTAGAGGTACAAATAGAGGTACAAAGGGCCTGTGAAAGATCCAAGCTTCTGCAGTCTCAGAAAGCCGTGGATTAGGTAGATTATCGGCAGCTGTGCAATATTAATGGCACTAGGTTTTGGCCACCCGCATCTCAGAAGCATGTTAGATCCCTACTGCAGATTTGTTTCTTTGCTACGATCATCATTCATTAGTACCATCTGAGTTCTTGGGTTTGGACAAAACTCCGAGGAAACCACACTCTGCATCCACAACAGCTAAGAAAAAGCAAATTTACGAACAGAAAATGTCTCTCTTTAGAACATACGATTCCCTATACCCAATAAAGGTGGGTGGGTTTCCCAAACTCAGTACCGGCTTCGCTAACACTAGATGTTTCATCTGAGAAAAGTAGTGGGGAAGCCATAATGCCCCCTAGTCATGCAAGACATTCTGCACGGGGTCAGGGAAGGAGGAGGGAGGAGAAATTCCTGCACTGGGCAGTCAACCAATGCCCTGAGGCATGAGATTTCTTTACTCTTTGTAGAACTGTTTCAAAGGGGGAGCCGTGTTAGTCTAGTTCAGCAAAACAAGGAGTCCTGTGGCACTTTGAAAGATGAGCAAATGTATTTATCGCATGAACTTTGTCAGACACTTTGAAGATCTGTAGAACTGTAAGCACTGATATCGCTCATCCAGACCTTTTCAAATCCCAGCCACAGCATTTGACTGATTTCCTGCAACAGTGAATTCTGCCAGCTGACTAAAAGCTGAGAGTTTTTTTTCTGTATCTACCCTGAATATAAAAATTACACAAAGTACCTTCTTGTTTGCAGGTAACAAAGATACCTACTAGTTCAGATTCAGTGGTCACGTCCCCAGTGTTCCGCCTTCATCAGTTACTCTAGGAAGAGCTGTGTTATACTCTAAAAAGGATTCAGTATTTATGTAGAAAAGATGGATCATCGTTGGACAACAGACGTTATGAAAGTGGGAAGGGTCATCTTCTGCTCTCCCAAAGACAGCTCTTTATTTAATGATCCGGTTGGAGGAGCAGCTAAGACATGGTGTCAAACGTGGAGACCATGGGCCACGAATCTCTTCCATCCTGCCCATGACTGCGCTCCATGGGACCGCACTCTCTCCCTAATCGAGTGCCCTAGGATTGCGATTTATGGTACATACAGCCCACTTGAAGTACTTTTAAGTCAAATCTGACCCGCCATAGCAAATGAGTTAGATTCCCCTGAGCTAAGACAAGCCTAAATCTAGATTTCTTGAAGCTGATGTTGTCATGAAATAGCACACACCTTTCATGCATCATGCACATTTCTCTTTAGAGGGATGATTTAATGTTAAAAATTCAGATTTAAAGATTCGGATAATATATACCGCTTTGTAAAACGGTGAACACAGAGCTCACCTGTACCTTACTTAGATGAGTTTGATACATGGCGTTTCATAATATGATTTTAAATTATAATTTCAAGCAATTTAGCTGGCACTGAATTAAGATTGGCCTGTAAATCCAAAAATTCCTGCACCTCCTTTTAAAAGACTGGTGTAATATTGGCTGTTTCTTCCGCCCTTTCATATAGTTGCTGACTTTAATGAGCGCGCATGTTTTTCTTGGCAGCTCAGCTTTCGCCTAGAACTTTTGCCAGCTCCCCTCCTGCATGGCTTCCTGTTACAGTTTTAAAGGAACAGTACACCTTACCTCTCAACCTGCAATATAGTCATATACATACATTTCTTTTTTACATATGTATTCACTGCTATTGCAACACACACTGAACAGTAGGTTACACTATGCTAGGAAGAGTGCCTATCTTACGCCCTCATATCTGTCAATCACTGATTTGCCTCTCAGATTGCTCAGTGCATGTTGGGCTATGATTTCTGCTGCTTTTACCCTAAGAATGACACAAGCCCAGTTTGAATTCATGCACTTTCTGGGTATAATTTTACCTACTACTCTACTACACTTATTTTACACATTGCAGCTGTAGATCTAAGTCCCAGGTTGCTATACTATTAAAGAAAAAAAATCAAAACGTTCAGCCGAATCCATTCTGATTGTATCCATGCAACTCATGGCAATTCATGGGATTACACAGGTTCAAAAAAGCAGGATCTGATCCTTTAAAAGAAGACACTGAAGATCAGAGAACTTGATGCTATGTAACCAATTTTTATTTTTAAAAGTTCTACGATGTCTCGCTCCATAGCCAAAACAGCTGCATTAAAGTAATCATGTTCAAACTCCTTTCCTCTTTTGAATAACAAACTTTCATGAAGCAGCCTTCCTAGTCAATCCTGCTTCTTGTACATGCCCTCCGCATTCATGTGCCCCACAAAATGAAAGGGTATCCCTCAGGTTATCCTGAAGCTGACACATCTTCACTATGCCAAAGATGCCACCCTTCAGCACCCAAGAGTCTGCTTCTTTGACAAGCACCTTCCTTTACCATGGAAAAAGTTCCCCGTCTTGTCATCCCCAACAAGACCCTTCTCAAAACTCACCTCTTCCTAAATGCACACAGTGAACGGCAACCTGATAACAGACAGACAGGGGGTGAGCTACATTTACTGACCCAGAGTATCTAACCATTATGCACATATTATTTTTTGTACTCATCTCCTTTATCAGTATATCTCACCACTCTTGTCTTGTTCCATCCATCTCTTACATCCTTTGCCTTTTAGAGGGTCACCTTTTGGGGACAGAGACTCATTTTGTTTCTGTTTGTACAGGGCCACACACAATGGGACATTGACTTGGTTGGTCCCTACATGATACAGCAATATAAACGTGAATTTGTTATGGAATCAGTAGTAATGTTGTACGGTGATGCGGACCAGGCTTTACCTTTGGATACCATATTTCAGACCATTACAACTGTGGTCTTATGGGACTTCATTAATTTCTGAAGTTATAGGCCCAAATACATGCAAATAGGCCACTTCTTCAGTCTCTTTCTTCAATTGACGATAACTGCCCTCTGATGCTATTCTAAAAATGAAATAACACCACAGAAATTAGTGATTTCTCCACCTTTTCTGTTTGCAACAATCAATATCCTATTTAGCATTCATTCATTCCTTTTTTTCTTGGACTTGATTGCCTTATTCAACCAATGTTTGTTTGGCAGATACTGGTTTAGATTTAAAATCGCAAGGGCTCCTTTGTCAGGCCCTTTATTTTTACTTATTTTCACACTAAGGATTTTTTTTTCGTAATTTTAAAAAAAGGTCCAGAATGCAGCAAAATGGCCATTCATATAAGGATTCAAAAAATAAATGTTGATCAAAGGCTGGCTCCATGGGCAGCAAAACTTGAGGGACGTTGCCAAGCACACGCAGAACACAGGTCTCATTCACCTGCTCATCCCCCAATGTGATTTATGCCATCATGGGCGGGAAATGCCCCTCTGCCTTCTAAATTGGACAAACAGGACAGTCCCTGCACAAAAGAATAAATGGACACAAATCTGACATCAGAAATTGCAACACTAAAAAACCAGTAGGGGAACACTTCAATCTCTCTGCTCACTCCATTGATAACAGAAACTGCAGAACTCAAATTTATATGCAAATTTGACTCCGTTGCCTTGGGTTTAAACAGGGACTATAGATTTTTCTCTCATTACAACAGGTGATTTGACCTCACCTTCCTCTATGTGCTGTTCCCCAGTGTTTGAATCCTAACACCTATTTTGATTTGCTGTTACAGCCTGACTTAATCCTATGTCATATACTCCCCTGCATTTAATTTCCTCCCATTCTGTATGTTTCCCATCTTCAAAGCATCTGATGAAGTGGGATTTTCTCCCACGAAAGCTTATGCAATAATTAAATCTGTTAGTCTTTAAAAGTGCCACAGGACTCTGGTGTGGTTTTTTTGTTTGTTTGTTTGTTTGTTTTTTTACACAGAACCCACTAACACTCATGAATTTTACATAAGCACAGTGATATGAGAACATGCTCCCATTCTTCCCACATCATAGTTTGTAAATGAGCATCTTTTGGCTTATAACTACCTGAGATGGACTTTTACAATTCTGAAGTAATTAAATGAACCGAAGACAAGCCAGGTTTATTATAATGCCTTTGAGCATCCTCAGCATAATGTTTTCAACATAGGTCCTGACGGGGTCAACTTTTTCAAAAATTTATGAGAAAGATCAATTATAAAAGTTTGCTGTTTGTCAAAAAAAAAAAAAAGCCTAAAAATCATAAGCCTAAGGATGATCTACCAAGTATCACATATACCGCTGCTTAGCTTAGATGACAGGAATCTTATAAATCTCCATAGGCAGAGTAGATGCACAACTGCATATGTATAGATAGAAACTTTAGCTGGTTAAAAAGCTTTAGAAGTATGAGCTTGACTACAGAGGATTATTTTCTGTATACCATTATTTGGCCAATATTTCTACATTGTAAGCCTATTGGGGCAAAGAACATGCTTTTTTCTAGTGGTGTGCACATTGTGAGCATGCCCAGAAGCAAATAAAATCATGAAGTCTGTAAGAAGTTGTTTAGTTCGAGAGTCTCAGAATCCCTTTAAGAAAATAATGTGAGACAATAATGCACATTTCAGGCACACAGTATAAATGACAAATTATAGATGTACTTCATTCCTAATTACCTTTGTAATATATGTTGGGGTATTTTGTCAAACTCTGTGGAGTCTGCTGTACTATATTGAAATGCAAGCCCTTTACTAATGTTTTTATTTGAATAACTTATTACCCAATACAGCAAGCATCAACGTTTTATAGAACTAAAACTTGGATTTCTGTAATTTCCCCTACCCTAATGCCAACCACTATTGGGAGCATTTAGTTATAAATTGTCTTTCAATAAAAGTAAAAGCTCCCAAAACAACAAAATGAAAAGACACAGCAGTTTAAATCAAGGAAGTCAATTTCCACATGCCGATCCTAAATATTTCATAGCCCTATTTTATTCTGACATTTGTAGATGACTAAAGTGTTACAAAGGAAATAAAATGCTGATTAAAGAGTTCACTGTCATAAAGGTTACTGAATTGTAAATGGCCCTTTCCATCTTCCTGTTAATAGGTACCCAGCTGTAAACATCATGAAGGATGTGACGGGAGGCCTGTGCGGCTCCTTTAGGAGTCGTATATACATTAATCACTGAATCACCAAGCCATGCTTAATTGCAAGTTGTATATCACACAAATCCATGGTAAGTAGAAGGAAACTCATTATTGCTGCTTCATAACTACTTGGTACTTCTCATTTTAACCTTCTCACACCTGGGACACTTGGTTATTTTACAATGGGAATGCAGAGAAGGCATTAAGCCACTAATTATAGGAGCATTGTATGTTAGCCTGCTGCTTTAGCATTCTGCAAGATAAAACTAAGTACTAAGGACACCAGAACAGGATGACTTTTTCTTCATTCTGCTTAAGTGAATTTTAGTGGATTTTTTTTCCCCTGGAAGACAACATGTTGAAATCCATTACTCCTTGACAGTTTACAGAACTGTTTCTATGATAAAGGGGGGAAAAAACTGCAGTATATTTTGTTTTGACAAAATTATTGATTTAAATCCCATACAATAGCCCAGTACTATTTAAAGGTCACCCAAAAAGAAATGAGTTTACACTCGAAGAGAGCAAGCTTATCTGTCATGAAAGTGTAATGATGTGTTTATACTCTCACGGGTGTGTATTTATTTTTCAGGAAGATATAAGAGTTTATGTCCAAGGGAAATGTGCTTCTAAGGGAGAATTTTTGAAAATATTTACATTTGAGATCATTATAAAGATATCTGAACCAGCGATACCCATTTCAGAATTTAACAAAATACTACTTATTTATAAACCTTTTCCCATTCCCTCACCCTCCCCAGAAAGATAACCGAACAATTTTAAAGGGGTAGAATTGAACAACATTCACCATTTTTAGATGCTTTTTAAATCTCTGAAAACCATCTTTTAAAAAAAAACCGGGGGGGGGGGGAGAACTGGAAGGAGTCCCTTATGCAGATTCTGCATCTTTAAATATATGTATAAATAGCTCAAATATTTGAATAATGGGGATGCAGTGCACACCAGCTTTTTATTATACACCTCTGTAGATCAAGAATGTTTAAAGCAAAGTGACATACATTATAACTATTTCAAAATAGGCAACACAGAGTATACATGTCAGCATGTTACCCACTTTAATATAATTAAGAACCTATTTCTTAATCATGAGGCTCTTTAAGAAGTCCATATCTTTATCTGGATATTATTTCTGCCTCCTTTTATCCTCAGGTTCAAATACCAATGGTCTAGCCAAACCATCTATCCAAATCCACCCTGTTCTTGTAGCTGTTCAAGCAACATTATCTCCTTAAAAAGAACTTTGCCCAAGTTATCTATTTCCCACCAGCCCCAATCTGGATGCCATTTTCATCCTGTATCCAAGAATCAAGGATCTCTCTTGCATCCTCAGAAAAGGCCACGGTATCCGTCTTCCAAATTTGGTTCAAGTAGATTTGAAAATTAACACCCGAGCTGAATATATATTTCTCTCTCTTTCTCCCAAACTATTAGCAGAATCAAATGTGATCTTTTAACATGCATGCTAGAATCATCCTTTTATCTGGTCTTATCTGGCATTAGTACATAACCATTTAAATCCACGGGAAGAGCGCTCTAAGTACTGACACCGAGGTATGTACCATCTATGCATGATGAGTTGGCGGCCCCCGAGCATGCATGGCAAGTGGACTTTTGTAAAACAAAATCTTGCAGGCATTGTGAGAGCAAGTTATGTAGCAAGGGGTATGTGATTTTGTGGAGGGTCACTGAACAGGCATGCAAATGTAGAATGAAATACACAATGTTTTAATGGAGACTCACCGTTATGCAAATAAAGAAACAAACATCCCTTTGCATCAGTCAATGATTCAATAATTAGGAATTAAACATTATGCCTAACTACATTTCTGGCCAATGATTATATAAAGTTCACTATAGATTTTTTAACATAGCTGTGAGGCTTATTTTCTTGTTAGGCTTTAATGTTTTTTCTGTCTTTGTAGACTTTTCTCTGTCAGGTCTCCTCTGTTACAGCTTGGATACTTTTCCTGCCAGTAAGTTATGGAATGAAACTCAGGTTAACAGTCATATCAGACCCACCCAAGAACAAGGATGCTGTGAACAATCAGTAAAGCAGTGGCCAGCTGCCTATTGAGAAATTCTGGCCTAGATGGGAACAATACATTTCTGACTGGCTGTAAGGACCCTCCTCTCCATCCCATCCTCCCACCCCACCCTAAATGTAGCCATAAGGCCTTTAAAGTAATTAAAGCGTCTCTGCATTGGTCACTATCGCGTCTGTCCTCTCTGGGTGGAACAAGTCTGTACTTGTAAGTAAACAGGTAAAGAATTCCAAGTGGATTACGTAACTGACAAAGAAGCATATATATTTGACCACTGTAACACCACCAATTTGAAGCTGTCCTGTCAGTCTTCCCGGTATCTTGAATAAACCTCTTCAGTATTATCTATGCTGCCTAATTCATGGGGAAAGAATCTTTCTGGCTTAACATTCTGATACCATGCGTCTACCAAAATTTCACACGCGCAAATAAGAGCAAGTTAGATTGTATTAATTTAGAAACTGTTGACGTCTTCAGGTGAGTTAATCTAGTGCATTTCTGTACAGAGGACCAAAAGGGCATGCAAGTGTAGAAGCGAATTGTCCATGAGAATGCAAAGCTGGTGCTGCGAACTCTGTCAGGATGGAAAGTTTAGTGCTAAATTTGTGAATTAATTCATTTATTGTAAGAGACTATGCATTTAATTTATTAATTTCTATGTGTATATTAGATCAAAAGATTTTTTTTCTGTCATCCAGAAAGTTATTGCATGCCTGACTAAAAATGTCACCACATGCCACTGATGCTGCATCACACTTACCCGGCTTTGCAAGGCCATCTTTTAAATGCTGCAACAGTATTTAGCTTTATTACTTGGCATGAAAAGGCCAACCTTGAGCCACAAAAGGAGGCTTTCCCCTTAATTTACTATCCTTTACTGATAAATATGCCCATTTTCAACCTTCTAGTAACAAAGTTATGATTTTCAGATGCAAGATAAACATTAAAAAGCCATTTTGTCATACCATAAGCACTTAAAACTGATGCACATGCTATATTAATATTCCAAGACATATTACTGCATGTGCACATTGAAGACTTGACAGTTCTATTTTAGTAGGTCCCAGTTATTATCCATCCTTTGCCAATATGTGCCCAAACCACCTGCGTTCTGTAATGAGCTCTTGCAGAACAAAGGTCATTGGCTGTGATATCTGGAGGACTGGGCACTAGGACAGCTCTAAATAAAGCTCTACCTCATTCAAAATCCAACTGGACAGCCATAAAAACCGTTCTTGCACCACCTCACCCGCTACAGCTCTTCCACGAAAGCTTGGCATTAAACATAGAAGCCTAATTGATTCGAAGCCTTTCTTCATTCTTTTTTTCACCTTCAAACTGGCAGAAGATCTGTAGTCATTTATGATTCAACAGAATAAAAGAATAAAAAGATAGTTTGGGGGACACTATGCTGCCAAGAGGGACGAAGTCACCACCAACCGATGGATGCCTGGTAGTCTGCTGTATGAAATGAGTTTGTTCATTGCAAACCTACTTCAATAGATTGGCTGCCTGCCTCACAAGACAAAGACAAGCAGAGCCACTAACTGGCAAATGTACTGACAACCTGCAAGTGAATCCAAAGTATATGGGCATGGAGAACACCTAGAAAAAAGGGATGAGGTACATTGATGCAACAGAATGGGGAAACTTGTATTACAACTACCAACAGCACATCTATGGTGGGACACGTAATGTAGTGTTATTAACCTACAGCCTTTGTTTAGCACTGATTTAGACACTAGTCTGACAGACAGATCAGGGAGCAGCTTTGAATGTTTTTCAGGTGAACCTGATGGTTTAGCCACAAAACAGCATCTTGGAACTACGTATTTTCTTGGTCCTCAAGCAGAAAACTGTGGTAAAAGACCTGGTAGGTGACAACTTCTGCTTTTATTTAGCAAGAAGAGGGAATATTTTAGTGGAAAGATATTTTAGTAGACTGAACACTTTCCCCACTCACAGCTGGAACAGAAAAAAATATGGCGTCCTGGCATCGACGGTACAAAAACCCAGTTTTCTGCTATCAAGAGCTGCAGACTCCCCATTAAAGACTCAAAAAGTCAAAAAACAAACCCAAAAAAAGGCAGGTCAGAAGATGTTTCCTTTCAAAGGGATACAGAACATCTCTGCATAAAACTAAGCATTCTTCCCATCTGCCAGTAGAAAACAGATCTGCTTTTGAGGGTAAACTGTTCCACTGGTTAATTACCCTCAGCATTAAAAATGGATGCCTTATTTCCCAACTGAAATTACCTAGCTTTAACTTCCAGCCATTGGATTATGTGATACCTTTTTCTGCTAGATTGAAGAGCCTATTATTAAATGTTTTCTCCTCATTTAGGTACGTATAGATGGTAATCAAGTCACCCCTCAGTCTTCTCTTTGTTAAGCTAAATAGATTGCACTCCTTGGCTATGTCTACACTTGCACTTTTAAGTCAATTTAGTGTGTCTACACTTAAAATTAAAGTCAACTTAAAGGGGAACTTACAAAGTCGACCTAGAGCGTCCACACTGGATGCTCTAGGTCGACTTTGTGGGGTTAGGGGGACCTTGGGCAGGTCCACGGTGGCAGGGGGGCACCCCCTGTGTGCAATGGGGCAAAGGAGAACAGGGACCCTGGGAGGGCAGAGCCCTGTGTGTGATGCTGTCTGGATTTAGGGAAGCATTTATGATATTATTTTCAATGGATATCTCATAAATGCTATAATCCATAGGAACTATGTCATGTTTGGTATCAATAGAAAGGTAGTAATTTGCTGGGAATGATTATATAGTTTATGTCTAGGAATTCTATTTTGATTAGAAGTTAGGAATTTGATGTTATATCCATACTTTAACTTGTGTCATTCTGGACGAATGCCTTAGATGGGAGGGCATGAACAACCATTGTCTCCTTAATGTTTAGGAATTTTCCAGGTAGAATGGTCCCAGGGAGTATCCTGATGAGCCATTAAGGACATAAAGAATACCACCATTGTGTCCTTAATGGCTCATCAGTTTACTCCCTGGGACCATATCACCTGGCTTAGGGCTACACTGCCTTAATTCGACTTTAAAAATTCGAATTAAGCCTTAGGTCGAGTAGAAAGCCAAGCTTAAGTCGACTTAATTTACCAGTGTAGACGCAGCCCTTGAGTCTGTCACAATAAGGTGCGTTTTCTAGCCCTTTAACCATTCTTAAGGCTCTTTTCCGAATCCTTACCAATCTATCAAGATCTTTCTTGAACTCCGGGCACACTGGATACAGTACCCAAGCAGCAGCCAGAAAAGAGTGCTAAAATACAGGAGATAAAATAACCTCTCTGCTCCTATTTGAGATTCCCCTGTTGTGCATCCCAGGATCACATCAGCTCTTCTGGCCACAACATCATAATCGGAGCTCATGTTAAGCTGATTATCTATCTACCTTTTCTAAAAAAATGTCAGTGTCACTGCTTCCCAGGATAGAGTGCCCCATATCTTTAAGTATGGCCTCTATTTGTTCCCAGAAGTACACATTTACATTTAGACATATTAAAACACATTGTTTGGTTGCACCCAATGTACAAGCTACTTAGAATGAGTGACCTATCCTCATCACTATTTACCACATCTCCAATTTTTAGGTCATTTGCCAACTTTATCAGTGATAATTGTATGTTTTCTTCCACGTCATTAATGGGCCAGAAACCAATACCTTTCCCACTAGAAATTGATCTGCTTAGTGATGATCCCCCACTTATTACTTACATTTTTATACCATCAGCTAGCCAATTTATAATCCATTTAATGTGTGCCATATTAATTTTATACCATTCTAGTTTTTTTAATCATGATGTCATGCAGTACCAACTCAAATGCCCAAGAGACGTAAAAAATATTACATCAATACTATTAAATTTATCAACCAACTTTATTATCTCATCAAAAAAATGAAAATACTTTGACGGGATCTATTTTCCTAAAACCATGTTGATTTACATTAATTATGTTACCCTCCTTTAGTTCTTTATTAATGGAATCTTGTACCAGTCACTCCATTATCTTGCTCGAGACTGATGTCAAACTGATGCCCTTAACTTCCCAAGTCATCCCATTTACCCTTTTTTTAAAAACTGGCAAATTAGCTGTCTTCCAGTGTTCTGGAATTCCTGCAATGATCCAAAACGTATTAAAAAGCAATATTAATGGTTCTGTGGGCTCCTTGGCCAGCTCTTTTTAAACTCTTGGATTGAAATTATCCAGCCTTGCTAATTTAAAAATGTCTGATTTTAGTAGCTTTTCTTTAGCACCCTTCAATATACTAACAAAAAGGAATGAGTGTTATCACCCCATGATGAATCTACGCAGGTTGTGGAATCTCCATCATTAGAAGTTTTTAAAAGCAGGTTAGACAAGCACCTGTCAGGGATGGTTTAAGAGGGTATTTGGTCCTGCCATGAGTGCAGGGGACTGGACTCGATGACCTCTCATGGTCTCTTCCAGTTTCTATGATTCTATGAACACAGCATCTGCTTCCCCCCAAATACAGAACAGAAGCATTTAATAAACACTTCTACATTTTCTGCATTATTATTGATAAATCTACCATTTCCATTTAGTAATGGATTAATACCATTGTCAGGATTCTTTTCATTCCTACTATATTTTAAAAACTCCTTCTTACATTCTTAAGCTTTTTGACACAGATTTCTCACCATTTATTCTTGCTTCCCTTATCAATTTTCTACAATTCCAAACTTCTGATTCATATTCATTTCTATCAACTTCCCCTTTCTTTTTAATATATATAAAAATTCAGAGCTGCTTTCAGTTCCCTCTAAACTAGATTGTTTTTTACCCATCACAGTAGTCTCCCCCCCCCACCTACAACTGAGAGAGAGAGAGAGAGAGAGAGAGAGAGAGAGAGAGAGAGAGAGAGAGAGAGAGAGAGTGCATGCGTGCATTACTAGTCTGGACTTTATTCTGTTTGCACTTTATAAATGTTATAACTTTATGATCACTTGTACCTAAGCTCCCATTAACTTCTAGCTCTGTGATTAGTTACTCTTTATGTATTCACACAAGGTCTAATATAAAATTTCCCCAACTTAGCTGCAAGACTTTTTGACTTAGGAAATCATCATCTATAATGTTTAAAAATTCCAAGGATCTTTTAGCACTAGTAGCATGAAACCTTCAGCATATTTCACTCAAATGGCAGTTAGCCATCATCACACAGATTATTTTTGCAGCTACACATTACAGACAGGTGTGGAAGGAGATGGCCATCCTGTTCCCTAATGTGATTAGCTGGTAGCAGACACCAACTAATACCCTATCTTGTGCTTTATATATATTAGAACATTGATCCATAAGCATCCAAATTTATTTTCCCCTGAATTATCAGTGACTCAGAACAATGCCATTTTTTATGTAAAGTGCCACTTCCCCTGCCTTTTTCCTCTACTTGATCCTTCCTAATTAGCTTATAACCATTGACTTTAGCCTTCCAACAGTACAACTCATTTCACAGGATTTGAAGGGGAATGGCACTATATGTTTAAAAAAAATAGAGCATCAAATAAGGTGAATAACTTAAGTGAGTCAAACTGTACCATAGCCTCTCTAAGGACAGAAACTCCATGTCTGAATAACGCAAATATAGCACTATGAATATACTACCAACCACGATTCTGACAGTGATTGGGAAATACCCAGGGAGATTAGAGAGGCTACAAAAACAACAAACCCATAATAATGGAGGATTTCAGCTACCCCATATTGCCTGGGGTATAGGTCATCTCAGGATAGGCTGCAGAGAGAAAGTTTCTAGACACCATTAATGACTGCTTCTTAGAGCAGCTAGTCCTGGAACCCAAAAAGGGATATGCATTTCTTTATTTAGTCCTAAATGGAACATAGGATTGGGTCCAAAAGGTCAATATAGCTGAACCCCTCAGTAAGAGTAATCTTAATATAATTCAATTTAACATCCTTGTATGGGGGAGGGGGAAATATAAAAAAACCCCAACAGAGTAGCATTTAACTTCAAAAATGGGAAGACCAGACATCTCATTTGGGCTGGGACTGTCCCTTTTTTAATCCCTGACCCAGAAGTCACGGATTTTTTCACAAAACTGGGCATTTATCCTGTCTTGAATGCCATTCAAAACTAACTATTCTAAATAGACTATTCTAATTGTAATAAAGCCATTTTTATTATTTGGATCATCCAAGATACAGTAAAAAAAGCATTGGGATCAATTAAGTGGCAATTTACCTCAACACCATAAGCTCTATTCCTCCTAGCATGAATTCTGTTCATTGACTCATGGCATAAATCTCCAGGGAAGTGACAAAAGATGCACAAATCATCACATGTTGTTTATATGATGCTCCTGTCCTTTTTTGGAAGGGGGGACATGTATATCTGTGTCATTAGAGGAATCAGTAGTTTGTGCATGGTCACCTATTGCTATAAAATGTCTCAAACATCTAAGCAATTTTAGTGAAGGGCTCCAAAACAGTTCATTTAAAAAAAAAAGAAAAGGATGCTTCAGCACTGGACAGTAGTAAAGTGGTATGCAATATGGGAGGAACACATTTCGCTATTGCCCATGGCTGCCAAAATGACATTCTTGCATTGAAGGTGTGGGGTAGACACAGAGATGTTGATAAAAGTGAGTGTTCAATATCAAGTGTTTCAGGATATTTTTCTGAGGCAAGAAACAGAAGATGAAAAGGTTTTTGCCAGTGAGGAAGTGTTTGCTTATCACTCTGTTCTTGTATGGTATTTTTCTCCCCAAGTGGAGTCTGCCCCAAAATTATCAAGTTTTCATTTCTACCCTCAGAAACATTTGATTTGCAGGGTGCATTCATGCAGCAAGTAATAGAGAAGAACTCATAGTAACAGGATTGTTAGAATTTGTGCAGACAATACAAATACTAGCTTTGGCGATGCCAGACGTTTTGGAAAAACAATTTGTGGTGAAAGTTCCAAGCCAGCTTAGGAAAAGAGATCTTCGGTCTTGGGTGTGGTGCATATTTTGTGCATAAACGCCTTGATACTGCAGTCGAAAGTTCTCCTTTAGACAAGTAGAGCTTCACTGTAAAGTTTTACAAAGACTTTCACCCCTATATGGTACATGTTGAAGAACTAAAAGACTTCTGTCAGTTTGTCAAAATTGGGAGTATCAAATTACTAGAGCATAACAGCATGCGATTCCTCTCTTTGGCTGTGTCTACACTGGTAAATTAAGTCGACTTAAGCTTGCTTAAGTCGACTTAATTTACCCTGCGTCTACACTACACTTTCCTTAAGTCGACTTAAGCAGCTTGCTTAAGACGACTTAAGGAAAATAAAGTCGACTTAATTAAAATTAAGTCGACTTTATAACACCACCTTTCTATTAGACCTAAGGCTTAAGTCGACTCCCTAGAGTCGACTTAAGCCAGTGTAGACGTGGGGTAGCCCTAAGTCGACTTAGGGCTACCCCAGGGCTACACCAATGCCCTCCCTGCTAGGGGCAGCACAGGGGGAGCCTGGCATGCCCCCCCAGAGGGCAGGGCAGAGCCCTACCCACCCTGCCCCTATGCCCTGCCAGGATCTCTGTCCCCCTTTGCCCCATTGTACCTATGTACAATGGGGCAAAGGCTGAGCCCCCTGGCATTGGGCAAGGGGTGCCCTCCTACCCCCATGGTCCTCCCCTAGGTTCCCCTAAGCCCCTAGAAGTCGACCTAGGCGTCCAGTGTGGACGCTCTAGGTCAACTTTCTAAGTTCCCCTTTAAGTCAACTTTACTTTTAAGTGTAGACACACTAAGTCGTTAAGTCGACTTAGTTAAAGTCGACTTAAATTAACAAGTGTAGGCATAGCCTTTAGGACTAACAGTACACAGGATTGGTGATTTTTTGAGGGGCTTAAAGCATATTTTCTTTCTCAAGGTAAGTGCCCATCACTGCAAAGGAAGCTTTTTGATGATCCTTCCATTCATTTGTGGCTTCTCTGCAGCAAACCAACTGCCACATTCCAAAAGATAACGGAGACAATAGAGAAAAACGATTTATTGGTGTCACAAGTTGCACTGCGAATATGTCCCCTGCATGTTAACTTATCAAAGAAGCTTGGAGAAAGATGTGTCAAAACAAAAGTGAAGCACCTATTGCACACTCTTATTGAATACAGGCAAATGAAAGAAAAGGACTTTTACGATGTAGTCAACAATTTTTACACAACACGCCTGTCCTGCTTAGAACATTGGAGATCTGCCTTTGAGTACACCAAAAAGCATGAACGGGTATGCCTCAGTGGGAGCAAATGCAAGACAGCTTCATTGCATGACACACCAGAAATGCCATTTTAAATACACTGAATGAGAATTGTCTTTTTGATGCGTGTTCCAGGGCAAATTCATTGCCTTCATTTGTCTTTCAGACTGGAATCATCAGAGAAAATCCGCCACCTAAAGGTGGCCTAAGATTTTTTGAGACATGTACCGTAACCAAGTATAATATAAAGATCTAGTCGAGGCTGTGGAATTTTTGCTGCATCTGCCTGGTACTACAGCACCCATTGAACATGTCTTTTCAGTTATGAAAAATATATTTGAATGTCTCCACCCTGAAGGCCCACTTTTGCATGCAAGTTAACTTTTCTCTAGGTTGCACTGCATTCTACAACAAATTGCTGAAAGACAAGCAAACCCTCAAAAAAATAGCATTATCAGAGAAATACAACTGATATCAAGCACCTTCACACACTGAAGAACAGCAGAAACAATGCCAGTAACTACTCAATTGTAAGTAAAATATAAGACACTATAAAATATATCAACATATATAAAAAATATAAGAAACTGCCTTATCTTTTTTGCATACTTTAAGTAAACTCCACGGACCATCTCCTAGCCAATGTCCTGTTTTCAGTTTAGGAAAATATGGTCACCCTAGAACTGCACCAAAACGAGGAGGCTAGTTAAAGAGAAATTAAAAGCAAGAGTCACAAAAGTGAAATGCCTTCAACTTGCTTTGTAAAACACCAAAACCGAAATTCAAACTTCATGCGTGGCTGAAATAAACAAACAACAGGACTAGAAAAATGCCAACATATCCAAACAATAAAGCAAAAGAGGCAGAGTCAAAAATATATCTTTTAAAAATTGGAAGTGAAATTGTATTGAGGAAAATGCAAAGGAGCATAAATTCTGGCAAGTCAAGTGTAAAAGCATAATTAGTCAGGCCAAAAAAATAATTGAAAGAGCAGCTAGCTAAAGATACAAAAACTAACAGAAAAAAATTAAATACATCAGAAGCCGGAAATCTCCCAATAATCAGTGGGGCCACTGGATAATTGAGGTGCTAAAGGAGAATTCAAGGAAGACAAGGCTGCTGCAGAGAAGCTAACTGAATTTGTTGCAAAAGTCTTCACTGCAGAAGATGTGAGGGAGATTCCCAAAATTAAGCCATTCTTTTTAGGTGAGAAATCTGAGGAACTGTCCCAGATTAAAGAGGTCAGTAGGAGGACATTTTGAAACCAATGACAAATGGAACAATAAGAAGTCCCCAGGACCAGACAACATTCACCCAACAGTTCTGAAGGGACTCAAATGTGAAACTGCACAACTACAAACCTATTGTTTAAATCAGCCTCTGTATCAGATGACTAGTGGAAAGTTGATGCCAATTTTTACAGAAGGTTTCATAAGCCTAACTTCCTAATCAAATTGGTTGAAACTATAGATAGGGAAGAGTCAACACAGCTTTCATGAAGGGAAATCATGCCACACCAATCAGAGTCTTCAAGGACGTCAACAAGCATGTCGACACGTTTGATCCAACATAACTGTACTTTCACAAGGTTCCCCACCAAAGGCTCTTAAACAAATTAAGCAATCATGGGATAAGGGGGAGGGAAAACAGTCAGTTTTCACAATGGAGAGAAATAAATACTTGGATCCCCCAAAGAGCTGTATTGGGACCAGTGCTATTCCACATATTCCTAAGAACTGGAAAATGAGGTGAACAGTGAGGCAGCAAAATTTGTAGATGATACATAATTACTCAAGATAGTTAAGTCCAAAGCTGACTGCAAAGACTTAAAAATACATCTCACAAAACTGGGGCAAGAAAATGGCAGATGAAATTCAGTGCTGATAAACACAAAGTAGCCCACGTTAGAAAACAACTTCCACCTCTCCATGCAAAATGATGGGGTCTAAATTAGCTCTTTCCACCCAAGAAATATCTTAACTCAGAAAATAACTGTTGACCATGAAGTCAGAAAAGTAACAATATTAGGAAAGGGATAGATAATACCATAATGCCACAGCTTGAATACTGTGTGCAGTTCATAGAATCACAGGGCTGGAAGGAACATCTAGTCCAACCCCCTGCTAAAAGAAGGACTACTCCCACTAAATCATCCCAGGCAGGGTTTTGTCTAACCGAACCTTAAATATCTCCAAAGACGGAGATTCCACCACCTCCCGAGGCAACCCATTCCAATGCTTCACCACCCTCCTAGTGAGAAAGTTTTCCCTAATATCCAACCTCGACCTCCCCAGCTGTAATTTGAAACCATTGCTCCTTGTTCTGTCCTCTGTTACCCTCGAGAACAGCCTAGCTCCCTCCTCTTTGGAGCACCCCTTCAAGTAGTTGAAGGCTGCTATCAAATTTCCCCTCAGTCTTCTCTTCTGTAGACTAAATAAGACTACCTCCCTTCAGTCTCTCCTCACAAGTCATGTGCCCCAGCCCCCTAATCATTTTCGTTGCCCTCTGCTGGATTCTTTCTAATTTGTCCACATCCTTTCTGTAGTGGGGAGCCCAAAACTGGACACAGTATTCTAAATGCGGCCTCACCAGTGCTGAATAGAGGGGAATTATCACATCCCTCAATCTGCTGGCAACACTCCTACTGATGCAGCCTAATATGCCATTGGCCTTTTTGGCAACAAGGGCACACTGTTGGCTCATATCCAGCTTCCCGTCCACCATAATCCCCAGGTCCTTTTCTACAGTGCTGCTACTTAGCCAATCAGTCCCCAGCCTGTAGCAGTGCATGAGATTTTTCCGTCCTAAGTGCAGGACTTTGCACTTGTCCTTGCTGAACCTCATGAGGTTTCTTTTGGCCCAATGCTCCAATTTGTCTAAGTCTCCCTGGATCCTGTCCCTGCCCTCCAGCGTGTCTACCATTCCCCCCAGCTTGGTGTCAGTTCTGGTCACCCCATCTCAGAAAAAAATCTATCAGAATTGGAAAAGGTACAGAACAGGGTAACAAAATTGATATGAATCAGCTTTCATGTCTGGAGGGATTAAAAGGACTGGGGCATTGTTCATTTTAGAAAAGAAATGAGTGAGGGAGGATATTACAGAAAATCATCAATGGGGAAGAGAAAGTGAATAAGGAAATGTTGTTTACCCTTTCAAGTAACACAAGAATGAGGGGTCACACAATGAAATTAATAGACAGCAGGTTTAAAACCAACAAATGGAAGTACTTCACACAGTGCATGGTCAATTTGTGGAACTCATTGCCAGAGAATACTGTGAAGGCCAAAAATATAACTGAGTTAAAAAAGAATTTGGTAAGTTCATATATGAAAGGTCCATCAATGGTTATCAGCCAAGGTGGTCAGGGACGGAACACCATGCTCTGGCTGTTCCTAAATCCCAGACTGCTAGAAGATGGGACTGGATAATGGGATGGATCGTTCGTTAAATTACCCTTCTCCATTCAGTCCCTCTGAAGCATCTGGCAGCGGCCACTGTCGGAAGACAGAACATTGAACTAGATACATTTCTACTCTGATCCAATATAATGAATTTATTCCTCATAAGTAAACAATTCAAATTCCTTGTTTGGTACCCATGCTTCTAGTGTATAGGCCATTTAAGAATTTCTGCTCTTTATATCCTTCGGTTTCTTTTCTAATTTTGTTCTCATCATCTCAATTACGTACAAATTGCTCATATGTTTCCCTTTTTGCTATTTGTTTAAACTCCTCCAGGCTACACTAACCAGCCTGTCCCCAAAGAGACCGATTCCCTTTCTACTGAGATGGAAAACATCCAAACTATATAGTTCGTTCTCCCTGTACAAAGTGAACCAATGTTCCACAAAACCAAAGCCCTCCGCTCACTTATCTATCCTGCAATTTACTACCAGAATCTTCTGTTTCTTTAATCCCGCACTTGTGCAACAGAAAGCACCTAAGAGAAGATTCTGTGGACCTTCTTCAGCATGCTTCCAAGTTCTCTGAAGTTGTCTACTACCTGCAAGATATCCCTCAATGCAAAATCATCTGGGTCAACTTGAACCATCATCAATGCATCCTTGCCTATAGCTTCTAAAGCTTATCCATTCTTAGACTAATATTTCATGTCTTCTTTCTGGGAAGATAGCACACTTTCCTGTTGTCCACCTGTCCTTTGCACAATTTCTTCTGAGTACTGACTCTCCAGCAAGGCTCATCTGTCTTCTTTAAATGATTGGAGAACTCTTTGCGGGCAAGCTTAATTTTCTTACAGGTTGAGCTGAGCTGCCAGCCACACAAATATATCCTGTTCTTCTTTCCACTTCCTCAAACCTACTGGATCCGAAAAAGAGTTATCCTCCATCATTTTGAAACTGAGGATTTGGTATCTGTTTGTAACTTCTAGCTATGTGAAATTTCTCCTTTCTTTACTGGTGCCAGTCAGTCTAGACTCACCTGTCTTCAAATATACAGAATTCTGCTGTGATCTCTTGCTTCTGGTTGTTATGATCAGCCAGGCTTCTTCTCTCACAACTTTTTTGTGGCAATTAGATTCTTCCTTATACCTTTGGTACCAGTATTTTGCAAATCCTGTTTTTTTAAGTATTCTCTATTGTTCTAGCCAGGGCCAAATACAAGGGGAAATAGGTGATTTCCTTGACCATATTAGGCTTAATACCTGCAGTAACATAAACCCCCTCTATAATGGAAATCCACAGGCTAGCATTTTACACCCCCAGCAAGGAGGTAAATGTGCATCCAGCCCCGGGTGCAAACAATGAGTTATGGCACCTGAGAGTAAGGAGTGCATTCCAACATGAGTAAAATAGGTCTCCATTTTGCTGCATTTCTAGTTGGATTTTGGAGGCTCTATCTTCCCAAGGAATTATTCTACTTCCCACAAGGGGCTTGGCCAGAGAATTAAGACCTAGGCAACAGATTTGTTGTGGATCTGGCACTCATCCTGATTGTCATGGAGACTTCAGGCTACAGTGTCAACTCACCAGCACGTACACGTTGCTTTGCTAAACCAGGCTCACGCTCAGATAGTCTGTGTTCTGACACTCCTGACAATGATCACAGTTGTATTTTATATGCCAAGTATAAAGTTGAGATCTGTATTTTGGATGCTATGGTGGTTTCATAACATGGAAGATGTGCAATGGATGAGCAGTTAGTGTCCTTCAGTGGTGGTAACTTCTTTATGTCAGAGAATCTCCATGCTGATCAAGGTGAAGCTATGTGCAATTGCTTATACTGTACCAATCAAAAAGTCACTTTTTATTGATTCGCATTCCAAATCCTTGACATAATTAGGAGCAATCAACAGGATTACAATAAAATCTTAAATACATGTCCACATGCCCTGCTATTTTCAGTATCCTTGTTGTATTGCATAACATTCCAGCTATTTTTATTTCTAAATTAAGGATGTAACTGCCACCTGAGAAGTTCTCATGTCAGAGGTTAAAAATGGGAATTTTCCTATGCCTGGATTTTATTCCTGTGTGCAAAGTCAGGCTTGCCTACATGCTGATCTTAATCTGATTTATGCACCAATTTATTTTATACATTAGGCACACTGTATGCAGTCTGACTGATCCATAAAAATTTCATGCAAAAAAGGACCGACTTATATAGAACTGCTTTTCAGTTACTATTACCTCTTGGGGTTGGCATCTTACAGTAGGAAGGACAAATGATTCAATACTGTGCACACATTTTGCCCACTGTACAAACATTTTCATCAGTTTTCTATTTCACTTGACTTTCAGCAGGCTCTGAATAGCTAAACAGCTTTTTCTTTAAGGTGATCGGATCTTAACTTTTTTTAAAGCCCTCTAATGACAAAAACCCAACGTTTTTACATACACCTTTTAAAAAATATTTTTGAAATACCTCTCAAACCGATTAAAAGGATTCAATAGCAAATAAAAGGATATTCTAATTATCCTTATATACCTATGTTTGCTGCGTCATCATTAACACAAAAAGATTTTTGGCGTGATTTTTATTTAGAAAAATCAGCAAGAAAAGCATCCTTCCATATTTTCCTTTTATTAGAAATCTCCTTTCATCCAAGAAATATGAGACCTGAAATAAATTGTACTATCCTCCTTTTTTTTTTTTATTCAAATCCTTGCCAGTGCTAGGCAGTATGCTAATGAAAACAGGTTGATAAATGACTCCCTGATATTTTCCAGACATTTTTCTCTCAGAAGTGCTCTAAACTGATGTAGCTCAAAGAGAATAAGGCACATTAAGTCATTATATCAATTTTTGTTACCCAGATACTTCAGTCCCAGTTAAGAGCTGACAGCCAATATAAAACACGGCAAGGGCATCATACGACTCCATCGATCAAACCGTGTCGTAGATAGATTGCCTATTACACAAATAGAACCAGCAGATTCAGTTTGTAGTTTTATGCTCTCCAATTAAAGGATAACAGGGTACTTTCCCATAAATCTGCTAATTGCAATTGAATTAATTTAACAAATTTCACCCAGCACGGAAAAAAGTGATTGGTTAAGCTAATGTAAACTAGCACAGGTTGTCACAAAGCGAGTTCCATAACAGGCTTTTACTATACCTTGATTGGGCAACGTGTCACAAGCATTTAGCTCCATTGTGGTTCTTTGGCAACAGACAGCTGACAACCATAAAACATTGCACAAATAGGAGATAATTTATTTGCTGTTCTTTTCCTTCCCCCTTTCCCCCCAAAGCATGATATAACTTGTTCTTTGCATATAATTAATGTATCCTTCCAAGCGGGCTGTTTTTCTAAATCAGTATTATACCACCCAAAGCACTAGATCACAGAAAGTGCTCCCAGATGGGCACTCAGCAAACAATGGCAGTGATCTGCAAAAACCAGCCTATAGCATTTGTGTGACAAGCAGCCGCAGTTCTTATTAAGTAGCACAAAAATGCAGCATACCTGGCTGCGTATATTTCTAATGAGTTTAAGTATTCATATGGAAATAGCTAGACAGAATGGCAGAGATAATTCAGAACTATAAAGAAAGGGATCTCTCGTGATTGCTCTAACTGAAACTTAAAGAAATAAATCGGTTATGATTGTACAGTCACTCTTGCAACCATGCATTATAAGGATAAAACATCTCTCTCTATTTTAAAAGAAGTATTTCCTAATTATTTCACAAGAAAGCTATAGTCAGGTCCAAAAATGGTTTTAGAAGAGGCATTTATTACAGGTAGAGAATCATGTCATTTTTTTTAATGGGAAGCAAGTTACCTACTAAGGCAGATGCTCTTATTTATTTACATATTTAAATATAAAAGTCATACATTAGTAGGATACTATATACAATGGGAAGGGACAGACAGTGGATATTGTAAGACACAATGAGGCAAACATTCCCTGTACAAGACACTGAAAAAGATGAAGAGCTCTACTAACTTAAGGAGGAGCCACACAGGTACACGAACTAGGAAAAGGTGGAAGTAATAAAGCTAAGCTTTCTAAGAGGCAACTATAGTATGAGTGCACAGTGCAAAATGAATATCGAATTCAGCCCATTTTATCTAAACAATACCACCCCAAGCTATTTCTTGTAATCCAGTCCATTTGCATTGTACAGGAAGTCCCCAGTTTCAAAAGGATAGTGAAAAAGCCAAAATGAGGAAGCCAGACTCCTTCAGTGTGCCTTACCCTTACAAATCGCAAGAAAACTTTCTGATCCCACAAGGAGGAGCATTCAAAAGTGAATACAACAACTACGAAGACCTACCTGTTCACCGTAAATTTGGAAACATTGTTTTCAAGCATCAACAATATATTTGATGGAATCAAGGAAATGAAAAACATCCGAACCAGGCAAGGGAACCTTTTCATGACTATAAAATAACCTCACGGCAACTGCTACTTGCACCACAACTCTAACTGAGACAAAACTCACTCTTAGAATTTAAGGAGTTGGAAAAAACATATTTGCTCCCATAATTCTACTCTTACAACCCATCCTCTTTGCTGAAGCTGCTCTTTTATACGTTTACAAGTTTAATGCGTAGAAGGCTTCAAAATGCCTGTAGAGAAGCTACAGAAAAGCCTTCTGGATCTCAGACAGAGAGGGAGAACTCTGAGGTACTCTGGGTATTGGTACCTTTCAATATCAACAACACAAATTCTCCCCAAACAGAGGCCCACCAATTCAAGCAAAACAGAAGGAGCTACTGCAGTTAAACAAGATTTTATGATAGATGAAATGTCTATTGCCTTATTTCATGCCAAATTTCAGGTTCCCTGCAGAAAGAAAATAAAGCCATTTGGGATACTAAAATCAGCCACTCACTTGCTCAAGATTATTACAGCAAACACTTTATAAAATCATTTTAGTGAAGCCAACTTCAACAAATGAACTGTTCTACCATATTACTACTTGGAGTTTTTTTGTAAGTTACTTACTCTGTTGGGTGTGTGAACTCAAATTTTTCTTTTCGTTTGTTTCTTAACAGGCCTACAGGGCAAGACTGAATGGATTCCTACTAACTATAACTCTTGAGGATGTATTAGTTACCTGACTGCATATTCTACAAATTTGATATTAGGTTATAAACAATACAGACTTATCTTCATCATTTTTACTTACAAGTACAGGTAAGTACACCTACCCATTTCAGACATATTGGAGTACTGAATATTTGGTCACTTCTCTGTGTGTCTTTTACCAGACATTAATGCAAGTTGTAAAGTGAAACTGGAAAGAAAAAATAAGTGGTGTTATAGAGAAGAAGATTGGTAGTGTGGTTTAAGCCTTTATTGTGGGCTCAAAAGGCCTGGTATCAATTCCCTGCTCTATCCCAGAATTCCATCAGAACCCTGGGCAAGACACAATCTCTTTCCTTTGGTTTCTCATCCAACCTTTATCTCTAAAGAAGATCTTGATCTCTAATGAAGATCTCCCAAGCTCCACCTACAACTCAAGCATTAACAACTCACACCACCAAGGTTTGCTCAGAAAAGGTGACACCAAAACTCAAATGCTCATCATGATAGGCACAATCGAACTACCAAGAAAGAATAGAAAATAAATAAAAATTTGACAAATGTGTAATACTCAGTTTAACACAGAGATCTTCCTGATGTGATCATCCCTGTTCTTTGTTGAATGCTCTGAACGCAGTGACATCAACTGTGCACCCAACACTCAGAAGTCATGACTTCCTTGATCAGACTTTTCACTGATAAACCAACAAGGTGTGAGACTAGGCTACAACATGATCAGCAATAATGCATTGCCCAGCATGGTGTTTTTCAGCTGGGTTAAACTAAACCACTTTCTTTAGCTATACACACACTTTTTGGCTCACCTAGCTAGGACAAAAGAGTATACATTGTAGAGTAACGATCCCAGAAGGACAGGGCTGAACTGGTCTTCAGTCTAGTTAACTCAGTATGTCGTATTTGCAACTCCAGAAGGTGATGGAAATTAAATTTAAGTACCGTATTTTTCGGACCATAAGACGCACCTGACCATAAGATGCACCCAGTTTTTAGAGGAAGAAAGAAAAAAGAAGGCAGGCAAAGAAGAGAAAGAAGGAAAGAAAAAGGAAAGCAAAGGAAAGAAAGAAGGAAAGAAAGAAAGAAAAGCAAGCCAAGGCCGCCGGCGGGACAGGACCCTGCCGCGGCCCTGGGAGTCGCCAGCGGGGCGGGGGAGGACCCTGCCGCGGCCCTGGGAAGCCGCCGGCGGGGCGGGGGAGGACCCTGCCGCGGCCCTGGGAAGCCATCGGCGGGACAGGACCCTGCCGCGGCCCTGGGAAGCCACCGGTGGGGCGGGGGAGGACCCTGCCGCGGCCCTGGGAAGCCACAGGCGGGGGAGCATACCCCAGCCCCAGAGGCTGATCCCGGCCCGGTGCTGGGAGGCCGAGGCCGTGGATTAGCCTGGCCCCGGGCCGGGAAGTCGAGGCAGTCGGTGGGTGGGAGCCCGGGAGCCCGCCGCTGCCACAGCCACCCCTCTGGCCCGGCCGCGTGGGGCAGGCAGGCAGGCCCGCGCTCCGGACCCTAGCCTGAGCCTGCCTGTCCCACCTTGGGGGCGGGGAGGGCCAGCCCAGAGGCCGGGCGCAGGCCGGGTGTGCCGCTGCAAAGCGGCTGCCCTGGGGGTTGGAGGGAGCAGCGGGGGCTGCCGGGCTGCGCAGGGGTCCCTCACTGCTGCGCGGGGGGTGCGACGGCCGCTCTGCGGCCGTGCGCCCATGCAGCTTAGAGGGAACACTGCTTGCTGGACAGCATTCGCACTATAAGACGCACCCTCATTTCCCCCCCACTTTTGGGGGGGAAAAAGTGCGTCTTATAGTCCGAAAAATACGGTAAATGGCTTAACTAACAGAAGAGGGGAAAAAAGATCTAATGGAAAGTCTTAGAACTATTCTACTGGTGATTTGTTAAAAAATGTTTTCTTTTAAAAGAGAATATTTTCATTATTACAATGTAATTGGCAGAAGGTTTCAGGAAATTTAAAAATTAAGTGAATTATAATACTCTAGCTCTATGTAAATTATTTACTTTATATAGGACATGAACAGCTCTCATCCCATGAGTAAGTCAAGCAGAATTTAGACCTTACACACCAATTATTGACTAAATGATGAAATCCCATTAATCAGTACAGACCTGAGTACATTTCCCTATAGGTTGTAAACGAAGTTTCTCTGCATAATGTTGATTTCCTAAGTAAATAAATGCTAAGTAATATAATGTTAAAGAATATCTGGATCTTTTAGTCCATTGTTAGCAATAACCTGATTTTACCAAAAAGTGAAACCAGCAACATGGAAGCCAAACGGAAAGAATAAAACGGTTAAAAAAATGGTTACTGTTTAAGTCCTTGCCAGGTGAACTTTCAAACTGCACTGTTAAACAAAGTGGTGTAGCTTTCTTTTAAAATCAGCGGATATTTATCTTTAATCTCAGTGAATCAAGCCTCCTCCATCTCTTGGCAAAATGAATAGGATATTCTAGTAAGACCTGGTTTTTATTTTTAAAAGAAAATTTACTCTTCTGGTTTGTGATAGGAAGGGGAATGTTGTCATTCAGAAAGTTGTCTGTGGTTCAGGAGATCAGAATGAAGATCCTGACTCTTCCAGAGACTTCCCCTTTGCCTTACAGAAGTCACTTAAGCTGCCTCAATTTCTCATCTGTACAATGGGAATAATGCCACTTCCTACTTTCTTCCAATCTTGGACTTCTCTAGCTGAATTGTAAGCTGCTTGAGACAGGTACAGTCTTACTATACCTGTAGCATACAGTGCACTGTTCAGTGTCTTCTACATCTGAGTCTTGATCTTGATTGTGGCTTCTCTTTGCGATCACAGTATAAATAGTTATAGTAACATCACCACAAGAACAACCGCCTTTGAGGTAAAAGTTCTCTATTCACCAAGATGAAAAGCAGAAAAGCAACTTTCTGTCACAATTCCCCAACAGAGTCCTTCCTAGCCCTGACTTGGACTGGAATATTTCTAGTAGTCAAAAGCTGTCTTGTTCTTTATTTGTCATTTGTTTATTTTTAACCCTTCTTCTGTTACCTTAATTTCCTAGGAACTTTCCTAATACCTTTCCTAATACAGTTATAGACTATGTGCTCTTCAGGGAAAGAACTGCATCTCTCTTTAATCTCAAATACCATGCAGAATTGGAACATTAACTATTTAACAAATAGAAAAAAAGCATTAAAATTTTGTAACAGTTTGGTCTATGTTTACAACCAGTCACACAAAGAGGGAAATGTTCCATGTCCCATTAGTTGGTTTTTTCTTATATTTTTGGAGGTCTCTCTTGACATGGGACATTTTAAATCAATTCCCTTCACACATTACCCCTTGCAAGCCTCAGTTTTTCACTTTTTTAAAAGAAGTCAGTTTTAGATGGATGCATTTTTTCCCATTTAGTTGATCCTGTCACGTTAATCTCTGTGACCTACTGCACAAATCTGCTGATCTGCTTTTTTAATGTTAGTGTTATTGCCACTGACACCCACCCCGTTCTAAAAGCCTCCGATACAATGTTCTAGTTAATTTTTTTCTTGTAAGACTCTCAGTGAAGTTTGTAATTTCCAGAGGGGTGTAGCCGTGTTAGTCTGTGTACAGCAAGAACAACGAGAGTACTGTGGCACCTTATAGACTAACAGATTTTCTTTGGCATAAGCTTTTGTGGGCTATAAACCACATCGTCAGATGCCCACGAAAGCTTATGGTGAAAAAAATCTGTTAGTCTATAAGGTGCCACAGAACTCTCACTGTTTTTAGTGAAGGTTGTATTACTCACTTTCACCAGACCAATCTTTCACTAGAACACAAAAATCCATGATTCTCATGGATCCTCATCCTCATGCATCTGATGAAGTGGGTTGCAGCCCACAAAACCTTATGCCTGAAGAAATTTGTTAGTCTTTAAGGTGTCACGGGACTTTTATTGTTTTTATATACAGACTAACACAGCTACCCCTCTGGAATTCATGACAGCTATGACAAATATACCACACTCAGCCATATCAACTCCCTAGGCATCCTCTAGGCTTTCACAAATTTGCTCAGTCTTACTGGGAACAGCAGCTGAGCATCCCACTAAAGTGAAAGTGGATTCTTTATCTGTATCCTGGGAATGAGGGGAACCAGCACTGCCTGCTCAACCTATCACAATGCAACCAGTATCCCCGGCCTATGAGTGTGGCAAAGAAGCAGCTATGCACCCTAGAAGACCTTGAGAACAACTCCTTTGTAAGAAAACTATTCGTATTTGGGTATGAAGATTTAAGTATTCATCCATCCCTCCTCCCTTTGCACACCATCCTCATTCGCCAAGTAGCCAGGAAGGGGCACACAGCTTTGTCTTTTACATACACCCTTGACCCCCCCCCACCTTATTGAAGAGTGGGTGGAGAAAATGTGATAAAAGAACATTGGCCATAGATCTTCAGCTTCCATATGACGGCAACTATGTGCTTGCTTCTTCTAAACAAAGACAGACGATAGTACTATTCTGTGCAGACAAATAAGTTCAACAACTTATTTAACATATTTTTCACCATAAAATTTATAAGATCTGATTACAATCTCTCTGGTCATTTACAACCAACTACCTTATTTCTTCTGACCCTGTTTAACTTCTAGTCTTAAACTCTTTGGGACAGATACCTTGTTTGACTATCTGTGCTCTTAAAGGCCTTATATCAAACTGTACAAATACTATTTTTCGTTCCAAAACACGATACCTAAAAATATTTTTTGATTAATGGCTGATCCAACAACTCTCTCAATGTTCTCTTAACCACAAGCTGTGCAAGACATATCTCAATATCAATCTTAATGGGTCTAAGTTTTCGAAGGTGACTAGTCAGTTTGCACAGCAAACCTAACTTAGAACTGAAGCCCTTGGACCAAGGTTCAAAAGTCAGACCCATACCCTCAAAAAGAGACAGAGGGGCTTTGTCTGGGGCAGCAGTGAAAAGAAAACCTTGGTCCCTCTGATGACTGTATATACACCCTCTACATGGGTTTGAGAAGGGGAGCTCTGTGGCTGAGATGCTGCTCTCTGCTCTCCAACCAAAGGCTATTGCCCCCCCATCACCACACACACACTCTTATAAACTCTTCCCCTTGCCTAGAAATACTACTCTGTGCTGGGATGAAAAAGATACATCCTACCCCTTGGGATTAGAATAGGACTACTAGATTTTGGGGGCCCACTTGTGGGCATCATGCTAGTTGCCTTTTTGGGACTTATTTTTTCACCTTCCTCAGCAGGCCAGGGACCCAACCAGGCGAGGTAAAATACACATTTTATTGCAAGTAGGCAGGTGCCCAGTGCAGGTATTCATTTATTAAGGGGTCCAGTTCCCCAGACATATAGGAACTGGAAACTCATTAGGATAGGTCCTCTGCTAAAAGAGATGGGGAATGTGAGGGGAGGTCCTAATGTCTGATAGAGAAAAGAGACAACCCCCTCCTAAGTCTCATATAAGTGGCCAATAACGGGGACCCAATAACACTGCTGGGAGCAGATGGAATGGAGCATTGAGAGGCTGATGGCAGTCTTCTCCAAGTGATATGAAGTACAAAGGAAGGATGACCTGGTGCTGGGTGAATTACTGCCTAAGAATTCCCAGACCTGTTCATAAAGTTGCCATCTCTTTTAACCACATTCCTGGTGTCTTCTCTGTCTTGCATGGTGTACAGGCTAAAAAACTTACACAGCTGTTAGCAACAAGACTCATCCCAACCTTACACTATCACATTTCTAGTCTATTTCATAATGCAAGTGCAAGCCTTGAGTTAAATGTTCTCCTCGATGGCCAATGCCAGCCAGTATGGCCCAAACCTGGTTTACCTCAGCGTGATGTTGAACAGGACATTAACATATCACAACAATCTCAGGAAGACAGCAGCCAAAGTCAGCACTCAGAAGAACCCGCTCAGAAAACTGGCTGGTTCAACCTGGGATGTGAGCACCTGGACACTTAGAACATCAGCCCTTGCCCTCTCGTATCCAAAGCAGAATACCATGCTTCTGTCCAGTGTAGTTTGTCTCACTCGAGGCTGGTCAATGTAGAGCTTAACAAAGCTATGTGTATTGTTACCAGAACTTTATGGGCAACGCAGTATCCATGTCTACCAATGCTTAGGCCTCCATAGTCACTGTGAGAAGGCCTTCTTGTGCTGCTGGCCAAGATCTGTGAGAACAGCAACCTTTTTACACAGACCTCTTCAAACACTCACCAGCTCACTAGTCTTCTACACACTCTTGATGGTAATTTATGCCACCACCAGACATGACATTGGTGCCACAAGTATTCTGCCGCCATCATTACTCTCATTGCTGACCCAACCATCTGTCCATCAGCTTTTGATCTGGCAAGGTATTTGTGGTCATCTCTGAACTGGTTTCAAACAAGACAGGGTAACTGTGAAGCTAATCTCTTTAAATGGGGTTTTTCGAACGACCCACAATGCAGCTTCAGTCAACTTCAGACTAAGTCACATATCCTTGATGAGAGACTGTTGACTAATTTCAAGGGTGTACTACCAGCTCTTCACCTTGCTGATGATGTTGATATCAAATGGCTGATCACATTGTGCCTACACTGATAACTATAACACGTAAGGTAACATAGTCATCATTAATTTGGATTGCAGTATTTCCTTGTGATTACTATAGCACACAATGTTCTTACAAGATCATGAACTGGTCTGCATCATTCTACTGCTAGAATTTAATACCATACTAAGTGCGATATAGCTCATCCATGATTAATCCTGTCCAGTTCCACAGCAAGTTTCTATAAACCCGACTTGAAATATTGTACTCTTAAAGATCCTGACAAATGTGCAAGATACAATAGTAATATGGTTATGCTGCAGATAGATGTGTCTATCCTCTATTAAAGCAATCTGCATGTTCTACTTTTGTGTTCTTGGGGAATATTTATCCTAACACTAAAACCTAGAAGATTCTGAGAGTACTGCTTTAGTGTAGTTTATTATAGCATTATTAATACCACTCAACACAAAAGTAAAATTACAGATAAAATCTGAATAGGCCCATTATTGCTTTTAGAGAAAGCTAAATAAGCTATATATTCTTTTTCTGGCCTCCAAAAGCTCAGCATTGCACAGCTAGGAGAAAACTTGAATCTTATGCTCCTCATATCGCTGGATCCTAAGACCTCCCATCCTCTTACCTCCTGAACCTCAGGACTCTATAAACTCCCACCTTGAAGGCTGTGAATTAAAACAGAATAGAGTTTTTAAATGTCAGGACACTCCCAGGGGATTTATATTTTTTCCTCCGTTTTTAACAGTGTGAACATTACTTTCAAATGTAAAGTAAAACAGAACTCTAAATTCAGTTATTAGCCACATTTTCTCCAAGTTCTATATATCCACTTTGTGCATTATGGTTTCCCAAGAAGTTGTTTACTGATTCACGGCAACCCTTGTGACATGTCTTAGGGAAAGACAATAGTCTTTGGCGGGTGGGAGGAAAGCCAAGGGAAGGGAGAATCCACAAAATGTCTTTAAATGGGGAATCAAGCAATATTTGAAGATGGGATTTTCAAAGCATTCACTGGCGGCTTCACAAAGTCAGTAAGAGTTTCAGCATTGACTTTAATGGGAGAAAGTCTGGGCCAGTGCTGAATGTTTTTGAGGAAAAAAAAAATCACTCCTAACTGTTAAGTAATATGATCATTATTTGTAATGCAGGAGTCCTCAAAGAGTCCAATCAGGAGAAAGGTCCAATTTGTGCAAGGTGCGACAGACACACAGGGAGAAACAATCACTCCCCTGGAAGTCATATAATAAAAGCTACATTATTTAAGCTTCCACCTAGGTCATTTGCTCATCCAGCAGTAGAGGGAAGAATATATTGCTTCTGAAGATGTTGTACAAGAGTTATGTGAATTAAAAATAATAAAATCGTAAGTAGCAAACGCTAATTATCTTATTAAAAAGATTCCGTGAAGCTAAGAGCTGACAATGTTTAAATGACATTACTGCATAAAAGTGTCTTTCACAGTCAAATCAATCATTCTGTTTAAACTCTACAGCATTTTATTTCATCTCCTCTCTGTTAAGGATAGTAATGTGAAATAAGTTAATCTTGATGAGGTTTGCTCAAATAACTAAGTAGCCAAGTGCAAATTGGGCTCCTGAGCATGAGGTAAGACTATAACACAACAGCAAAAGCTTAATTATGCATTGCACAAGTATAACATCTTCCGTGATAAATCTACAGAAGTTTGAAAGTTTCAGTATCATTTAATTCATTGGACGTATTCAAAGGCAGAAATATGCTATAGAATTTTCAGTTTCTAACAGCAATTTAAACAAACAATTTTAAGGAAAGCTGAATTGTGCAATTAAGCTACCAGAATAAAAGGCAACAAGTGCATTTAAAAATGCCTCTTTCTGTAGACACATTTTAGTATGGTACTTTGAAAAAATTCACTGCAATTTTTTTAAATTGTGCTTTGTATATATGCCTAGCACAAAAAGTACAGTGCAGTTACCGAATAAAAGTTAACACTAAAAAAGGAGAGAATTATATTTTTGTAATTCTAGTTTACAATTTGGCCTATTTCGAAACATTTCATATAACCGTAACCCTTAAAATGCCAAACGTATCTTTTAGAATATTTGGCCTATAGTGAAATATCAGTGCAAATAACAGAGTTGAACTTGGCAAGACCCAGCACAGGGGTCTTCTGCTAGCTTCTCAGCCAAGCTCTGCTATGGCACCTCAATGATGATCCACAAACATCCATAGAACTCCAGCCCCAGATCGTCTCTCAAACCACCTGCTCGCCCTGCTCAGTTGAGGGATATCACTGTGATATGGATAACTGATAAAGAAGAACTAAGCTGAGATCCTTACATTCAAATCTAGTGGAAAAAGAACACAAAAACAAGTTAAAAATGAGAACACACAAATATGATAACCCTAAACAGAAGAGAAGCATATATCACTTACATTAACCTTGAATATCTGCTAACTCAAGATTTCCACATTCTTCATGAGTCCCTGAACTGTTCATTCCTTAATAACCACTCAAAATGAGCTGCACATTAAAGAAATGCAATACAAATTTGACTGGACTCACTACTTCTGAGATATCCTCCCATACTGCATAAAGCTAATTTAGCTGTCACTTACTGTAAGTAAAATGACAAATATCTGTAATATCTGTCAAGATATGAATGCTTTAAAAAGAGTTATGCAGCTGTCAACATTTTGATGACTTTAACAAGAGAAAAATAAACGAAGAACGGAAAACAGACAACATATCTTATCTATCCAGTTGCCAAACTCTTCTATTACTTATATTAATAAAAAAAATTAAATTACTTCATAAAAATAAGGAACAACAAAGGCTTCTGGAGTATACCAATACAGGTAAATCTGTTAGTACGTATGAAACAGACCTGTAGCATGCACTACTACAAATTGAATATAGGTCTCTTTTCAACAACTGAATATTTGTAATAAGGCAGTGTGAAGTATTTATACAATTTAGAACCACTACTTAAGCATGACAATCAAAGGAATCTTACAGAACAAAAGAAAAAATATGTCTTGGAGGAGGACAAACATATTTGGGCTTCCTACATCTAAACAAGATTTATTCTTTAGATATTTTAAGAAATCCAACATTAATAAAGACTAGCTCCTGGATAAAAAACTAGTTGTTTTCAAAGTTCCATAATTTGTCCTAAGAAGCATCATAAAGAATTATTTGCATAGATATTTTAGAGGGAAACAAATCTTCTATCCCCTTTCTTGTATATTCCTCATCAGTTTATTTTTATTTAGCCAGCAGTTTACAGGCGTTGATAAAAGCTTTCTTTCGGGAGCAGTAGTTCTCTAATTTAGGATTTTTATCATCATTTCTCCCCTTCTATTCTTCTGTTTTCAGGGATTCTTGCATAAAAGCATTCTGCTGTTATGGAGATTTGAAATATAAGGTGTCAGTGCAAAATCCAGTAGTTACAAGTTTAAAAAACTGGAGTTGTCATTGTCAAACTATGATTACTCAAATGCTGGCTAGTATTTAATATTTGATTGAGTTTGCAATTCTATACCGCTAAGACTCATCTCAGAGGAAACTGAATTTCATGGTTGTAGACATGCTTGCTATACCATACATAGGACCCAACATTCTCATCAATGAATGTGCGAGACTCCAATCTGAAGTCAATGCAAGCACTGAGTTACAATAAACTGTAGCCAACTTCAAGACTTACATACTTTTAAATGAACTGTAAGAATCAACAAGGGAAGGGGCACCAACTTTTATGTGCTTCTTCTCCTCCTTGAAAGCTCCTGCCTCTCACCATACTCACACACAGCTCCTACTATGCTCTCATCTCTTCCAACATCTTCTAATTCAGAGAAAACATTACTCTGTTAACAACTGCTCTGAGTCTTGGCAAATGCCATGGGCCAGCATAATGATGACATGTTCCTAGGAGTACCTTTGACTACAGTTCAGGCCTCATAGGGCTAAATGCAATTCCTATGGCTTTCCATGGTACAGCTAATAGAGCTCACAGCACCTAATAGGACTGTAATATGCAGGGTGCTTTGGGATCATCGTTTGAAAGAAAGAACCAGTAGAAATGGATGATGAATGTATCTAACATATATCGTTCCATCAAGGGGAATTTTAAGTTTAACGTTACTTACCTGGTTCCCCCGTCTTGGCTCCGCCCCATCCCCACCCTGCTCCCTTCCAATTCTATAAATGCCAGGGCCAATTTTTAACCCCAGTCCGTCACTGGACATGGTGGTCAGGATGAAGCACTGTTACAACAGGCAGAAGAGGTAAAATTTATCCTACCATTGCAAATGGGAATACCAATATAATAAAAATCCTAACCAGAATTTTGCACTGAAAGAAAAATGGGAATTTTAGATAAGCAAATCGGATCTTAAACTTTGGGGTTATTAGGTCTACTAGTAGAGAAAGACTCTTCAGAGGCTTTACAATGTGCCTTCTGTTAGCTGTATTTGAGCATGTAAGAGGACAGTTTAGAAAAAAGCTGCGGAATTCTACCATCAATATTTTAATAGTTTCCATATCTGACATAAGAAATAAAGCAAGAGTTTTCAAGTGGCAATAACAAAAGACTTGTGAATTTGAAGACAAGATCTTTCCTTCCTGCCCTCCCCATATTTGAGCGCTATTACTCAAAGCACACAAAAGTATTTTATACCTATAAACACACAATTTACGGATGAAGTCCCCATATTTGAGCACTATTACTCAAAGCACACAATAGGATTTTATGCCTGTAAACACACAATTTATGAATGAAGTAAAGTAACCATGCCGTTGCTCCAGGTGAACCACCAGAATAAGGCATATATTTTTTTTTTTAATTTTAAATCAAATAGGGTGTATTATATTGTCCCCTTTTATCTTTTCAGTAGCAGACTAAGAATTTTGATACAGGATAATATAATTTTTTTCAACGCCCCATCAATCTTCAATTTGTTTGTTTATATGAACTTCAACAGCTAGAGGAGGTGGCCCAGTCTACATGAAAACCACACCCATTCAGTTCTTATACTGGTTTCGTTAAAATGGTACAAAACCCTGTGTAAACACTCTTACTTCAATGGGAGCATGGCTCAAGTTTATTTAGCTTAAACTGATTTCTTACCAACTCACAATAAATTGAAATGAGGCACTCAAAGCAAAATTATAGTATCTAACTATGTTTTTGCACCACTTTATCTAAGATAGTTTTAAAAACTGATACAAGTTCAACAAGTGAAATTTCATCAGTCAGACGTGGCCTAAGGTTTCTCTTTCCTTCTAAAGGAAATTTACAAAGGGGTCAAAAGGAGTCTTTTCACAGGACTTCTCTTCAGAATGTGGTTTTAAATATAGTATTAAAACATTTAACATTCTTATATATAACATTCTTACATATCGTTTTCAGATTATCTATGTGTTGCTTTGCTTAATATTTTTTTTTTTAATTTCAGTTCTGGCTAAAAAAGAAATACTCAAAAGAAACTGCAAGCCAATATTTCCAGTGTCTTACTAAAGCGTTGTAACAACAGGTTACTCTGAAATGAATGCCGGTTTATTTGTTGTCTGGAGTCATGCCACCTCAGACTGCAACCCCATGAAGTTTCAAGTTAAGCAGGATCAGCACTGCTCACACATTTCAAGATTTACTATCAGATTTTCATATTGTTCTCTTTCATCTGTTATGTTGCATCCACATAAACAAAAAGAGACTAACTACACAGTGCAGACAGTGACTAGAGATGGTGCTTTCGAATTCAGACAAGTAAATGAAGTGGAAAAGAGAAAACTATTTTCTGATGCATTATTTATGGCAATATTAGTCATTACTTGTTACTGTCGTGAATTAACTTTAAAAAAACCACACCTATGGCATTTTTAACCACTATGTCCCTTTAATGATAGCACTTTAAATTACATAAAAGTTGAACTTTCACACACAGTTCAATTACTAAGGATAGACACCAATTTAAGTTTTAGCCCCTTTCTAATAAAGCATACACAAAGGAAGAAAAGAACAATTCAGTCCATGGATGGCACTGGTCATATAGGTTTTGAGGATACGGCTCAACAAAAAAACAAACAAACAAAAAAAAAAAAAATCAAACTTTTAAGCTTCTTTTTCATATTTATACTTGTACAATCCCAGGAAAGAGAAATATGTCTAAGATATCAGAAAATGCAGCCTTTGAATATAGCTGTTCGACATTATGACACTTATCTCTGCAAAAGCATAAAACATCTTCCTGTTTTCTTATCGGTAAATGCAGCTGTTCCTGTTTTTAAAAAACAGATGTTTTTAAAATCCCTTTCTTGTTAAGCATATATCTAAAAAATGAGCCACCTTTAATCTTCCTTAATGGCTTAATCAAATGAAATAAATGACTTGGCACAATAACATCTTTAAAACACATACTAGAATAAAAGAATCAGAGCATAGTGGGGTTTTGTATCTAATAGAACGTTAGTGTAACTCTGATTGTCCCGAAGTACTCAAAACACTGATACAATCTGATTAAGACCAAGTCTGAGCAAGCATTTATTAATAAAACTTTTAAAAGAGGAAGATAAGTTTTCTTGTATTCCTCTACTTGACTTTTACTTTGAGACACACATCTGTGGGCATTCTAGCAGGTAAAAGTTATTTCAAACAATTGAACTTCAGAAAAACAAAGAACACAATAGCAGTGTGTCCTCAATTTTTAAATTTGGTACAAGCACTTCAAAGTATTCTGACAGCTTTTCCTTATTTTTCATTATATACTTCTACCAATCAAATAAACACAATAATAATGAGAGGGGTTGTAACAGAGTGCATGAAGGACCAACATAGAAGTCTTCACAGCAATTTACAGCTGCACATTAGTACTATGTACATTTTAAAGAGAAGCAATCTATTGGATTGGGTAACAGGCTGGGGCTGAAAAAAACCTGGTTTTTATCCCTACCTCTAATTTGGTCAGAGCCTGTATCCAATATCTTACAATGAAACAAGGATACTTACCCATCCTTCTAACGCTCCAGTCCAGCTACAAACAACAAGCACTGTACCATAAATGACTCAACTATGGCCATAGCTGACCTATCCCAGAAATACTGATTGGTTTGGAAGCCGGACAGCATTTTTAAAAAAATCTCATACCCAAACTGCCACCCACTGTGAGATGTTCAATCGACCACTTTGCTGAAAGTGAAACTAAGAAGTGATCAGTCGCTCAAGGAAGCAAGACACCAATCTAGAGCAGAAAGCAAGAATCAATCTTTTTGACGCTGTTTGGTCAGATCACATAGGCAAAGATTTAGAAAAGTCTGAAAGGCATTCTGGCCACCACATGACTCATTCACACCTATCATGACTACTGAAATCCATCAAAGAATAGTTTGGCCCATTCATGACTGAAATCATTAAATCCTTTCTAGCCTTTCCATTGCCCTAAAGCATGACAAAGGTTTGATTAGTTCATGGAAAAATTGATTATCTAGGTATTTACTAAGTGCTGAAGCCCATATATCTAAGTACTGTATCTTTCAAATAAATCTAGGTAGGTGACCTAACCAGATTTAGAATGCACTTTTAAAAGACTACAAAAATTACTGTTTGATTCCCAAACTTTTCCCCAAGAAAGCTGATTGAAAAACTGGTGAGAACTAGACTCCAAACAGCATCTAAATCTTCCAACACCCAGGAACCTTTACAATCAGGCTTTAGAAATGCACACAGCACCCAAATTGCTTTAATAGCCCTGGTGGATGATCAGCTCTCTTGGGTTACAGAAAGATGTCAAAAACCCAAAGCTCAAGTTCTCCGTATCCTTCCTTAAAATCCACCAGGAGTCAGAGGCAACACATGAGGAGCGGGGGGGCTCAGAGTTACTACTTGGCTTGTATCAAGCATAGTTAGGCATATCTGCTGAAGCCACACCATCATTCTGTCTCTCCACCATTTTGGCAGGCACATGTCATCTCTGACATACGCTGGTAGGAATCCATACGGAAGACCTACAAAGAGTACATGGTAGCATAGTGTGCAACTTCTGTCCTCCTTTCTAAAAGGACAAACAGTGGCGTTAAGCCATTTGGTTCTCATCCTTGGGAGCCTATATAATTTCACAGGAATCGGTCCTTTCTCTTTTCCTTTCCTGGACGGACGGATGAATGGACGGACCCACCCACCCATTGGAGAGATCATTCTACACCAGAGGTGGGCAAAGTACAGCCCATGGGCTGGATACGGCCAACGGGAGCCTTTAATCCGGCCCACTAGCTGAGCCAGCTGCTGGTCTGAAGCTTCCTCTCCTCTCCTGGCTCCACCCCTTCCCCCACGGTAGTAGAGAGCCCTGGCCAGAGCACAGTAACAGCTCCAGAGATTATCTGATAAACTCTGTGCAGCAACCCCGATGGGCTCCACCTCTTCCCCCACGGCACTACAGGGCCGTGGCCGAGTATAGCTCAACTCATCAGCTGTTGCTGTTCTCCAGCCACGGCCCTGCAGTGCTGCGGAGCTCAGTTGATCAGCGCTGTGCCAGGCTCCACCCTTTTCCCCTCAAAACCCCCCACCTAGCCTGACCCTTCCACCTCATGGGCGATACAGTAGCCACTTCCCCTTCAAGCCTCCCCCCACCGCCTATGGCCCGCCATACCTTGGATGTAGCCCTCAGGACAAAATGTTTGCCCACCCCTGTTCTTCACCATAGAATTTCAATGCCATCTTACAATGTCATCTTCCCACATGTACCCTCCATAAATGTGCCATAACAGGGTTGAAGACAGGAATGTTAGCCATGAATTCCAACAACATTGGTGAAGGGCAGGAAATGAGAAAGCTCAGAAGGAACAAAATCCTCAGTGGTACAATTCCCCGGGTCGGCAGCCTTGCTGAACTGAACAAAGTTCTGAACTTAGTCCGATAAGTGTAGCGATACTGCTGCCCGCACAGCCGCTACAGAGAGGAACAAAACCATCCCACCGTTGGACAGGTCAGGGAGACAGCACCATATATACACTGGACTTTGGCCTGAGCCTTCTGCTTGCCCCACACTGACCGGGGAAGCAGCTCTAACACGCCTGTAAATAGAAGTGGTCCAGTTAGCTCCCAGAGCAGCACCCTTGGAAGTACTTTGTACGCATTCTGTAAATACAGGCAGAAACCTGCTTCCAGAGGAGCAAACAGAGAACCAGCATGAGACAGACACATGGAAGACAAGCAAAAGTAAATCACCCAAAAGCATCCCAATTAAGCAGAATTACCACACCCATTAAACAGCAGTTAGTGTTTAGAGAGATTCCCTCCAGTCATCTCAATTACCAAGATTTCCCAATTAAGTATGCTCTGATAAGAGTACTGTATGCGAGAGAGAATCAGGAATCATAAGCAGAGCAATGTCAAATATCAGAGTTATTCTCAGATTTCACTGCATTTTCACAAATTTGTTCCATTTTGCTGGATGACTCTGAAATTTCATGCTTTTATGCAAAAACAGTACCAATTTTGCCTTACGTTATTTAAGCGACTTCGGGTGTGCAAAATTTAATTTTGGTATAGTTTTTTCTTTTTTAAATCAAAACTGGTGGTATTTCAGAATTCTGCATATTTGCATATGATGAGATGACTGGATTTGTGGATGCGAGAAGAGCCGTTGATGTGGTATCCCTCAACTTTAGCAAGGCTTTTGTTACGGTGTCCCACAGCATTCTCGTTGGCAAGTTAAGGAAGTATGGATTGGACGAGTGGACCGTAAGGTGGATAGAAAACTGGCTAGTTCAACGGGCTCAGTGGGTAGGAATCAATGGCTCGATGTCTACTTGGCAACCAGTAAGGAGTGGAGTAGCCCAGGGGTTGGTTCTGTTCAACATCTTCATTAATGATCTTGATGATGGGATAGACTGTGTGCTTAGTAAGTTTGCGGATGACACCAAGCTGGGGGGAATGGTAGATACTCTGGAGAGCAGGGACAGGATCCAGGGAGACTTGGACAAATTGGAACACTGGGCCGAAAGAAACCTCATGAGGTTCAACAAAGACAAGTGCAAAGTCCTGCACTTAGGACAGAAAAATCGCATGCACTGCTACAGGCTGGGGACCGATCGGCTAAGTAGCAGCGCTGTAGAAAATGACCTGGGGGTTATGGTGGACGGGAAGATGAATATGAGCCAACAGTGTGCCATTCTTGCCAAAAAGGCCAATGGCATATTAGGCTGCATCAGTAGGAGTATTGCCAGCAGATCGAGGGATGTGATAATTCCCCTCTATTCGACACTGGTTAGGCCGCATCTGGAATACTGTGTCTAGTTTTGGCCTCCCCACTACAGAAAGGATGTGAACAAATTAGAAAGAGTCAGCGGAGGGCAACAAAAATGATTAGGGGGCTGAGGCACATGACTTACGAGGAGAGTCTGAAGGAACTAGGCTTATTTAGTCTACAGAAGAGAAGACTGAGGGGAGATTTGATAGCAACCTTCAACTACTTGAAGGGGTGCTCCAAAGAGGAGGGAGCTAGACTGTTCTCGATGGTAACAAAAGACACAACAAGGAGCAATGGTTTCAAATTACAGCTGGGGAGGTCAAGGTTGGATATTAGGAAAAACTTTCTCACTAGGAGGGTGGTGAAGCATTAGAATGGGCTACCTAGGGAGGTGGTAGAATCTCCATCTTTGGAGATTTTTAAGGCCCGGTTAGACAAAACCCTGGCTGGGGTGATTTAGTGGGAGTGGCCCTGCTTTTTAGCAGGGGGTTGGATTAAATGACCTCATGAGGACCCTTCTATCCCTATGAGTCTATGATTCTATAAATGCAAATATGGCATTTTGCACAGGACTTACGAAAATCAAAATTTTGGAGCCATGAAGTACCCTGGGATGGAATTGACCATACTTTTTCATTAAGTTTCGCTGCATTTTTTTCCTCTCTCTTTTAGCTATTTCAGTCATAAACCAGGGAGAAGGAAAGGTTCTGTCAACCAAGATTTGAACAGATAGTGTAAATAAGGCTCATGAAGGCTGTTCCAAGTAGCAGCATTATGGTAGAAGGTCCATTGCAGAAAGGGGTGGAAGAATAAATAAAGCCTGTGGACATTCTAGAAATTCATATCTTATGTCTGAGTCACGAAACAGATACAGAACCATCAATGACAGTGCGAACTCCACTTATCTGTCCTACCAATGCCATGCAACCTAGTAATAAAGCGTCCATTTGTACGGGTCAAAGAGTAGTTCAATCTCTATCTCCAGGCAATCACTGATCTTTCTGCTAAGACTATGGACAAGTGACCATTCTGTAATGGCGGTTTGAGACAGAAACTTGGACCATCTATCCACTAACATTTAGACTAAGACTCACTTTATGTAAATTACTGAGAATCCATGAGACAATAAAAGCTTTCGATTACTACCAAACTGTTGATTTGAAGTGGCAATCTAGAAGTGAAAAGCTCTCTACCCTATTACTTTTGTCCTCCCAGTGAAATCAAAGACCACCATTCATGTCAATAACAGAGGTAAGCCAATCCATGAATACAATTGGAAATCCCGCCCTTAGTCTATATTTTAGAAACTCAAATGGAATGGGGCAAAGGCAGTTACTATTCTTCCCCCATTCATCACAAAGTAGTGTTAACTGCAAAGTCTATTTAGACACGGATTAAAAAGCTGACAATAAGCAACGTTATCTCAAGTAAAGAATTTCCAGAGAGATCACATTAAGGGAAGGTGGCAAATACAAATCCACGAGCATCTTTCAAATGTCTGAGTTTTGCAACAGAGCCCACCATCAATGAGTAATCAAGCCAAACTGATCCACCACTTGTAATCCTAATTTCAAGGGATATTAGCTAACTCACTCCCACGTCACAACAGCTCACATAATTTGTTTAGTTAAGTACCATAGAGAGCATGCATGGACTGCAAAATAGGATATTGAATCAAATGATAGGTCAGCTTTTGCAGCTGTGCTGTTGGATCTTAAAAAAGAAGATGAGCGTACAACTTTGATAAAGCCTTCATTCAATTTTGCACACAATTTATCTAAAAGGATTAACACACTATTGCATATGGGTAGCATCAGGAGCCATCCACACAAGAATATTTGTATATTGCTGAAGGCCTTTTTCCCTGACATATCCCAGCCTGGCCTACATTTGGGAACTAGTAGAACCATACACATTCAAATACCCCAAGAGCTAAGAGTCCATTTACAAAGGGCGCAAAAGAAGTCTTTTCACAGGACTTCTCTTCAGAATAATACATCTGGACTCTAAAAGAAAACACCAAAAATAAATTCCAAGTTCCAGAGGGGTAGCTGTGTTAGTCTAGGTCAGCCAAACAAAAAAGGAGACCTGTGGCACTTTTAAAGACTAACAAATTCATTTATCGCGTGAACTTTCGTGGGAGAAAATCCCACTTCATCAAATGCTTTGAAGATGGGGAATTTACAGAACTGGAGGAAAATAAATGCAAGGGAGTGTAAGTCTTAGGATCAGGTCAGACTGTTACAGCAAATCAAAGCAGTTTAGATTCAAACATTGGAGAACAGCATATTAGAGGGAGGTGGATTACAGATGGATAACAAATCAAAGCTTCAAAGAGAAACCGCAGAATTGGAACTAGTATTCAGATTTGACACTGCTGCCTTAGGGTTAAATAGGGATTTCGGGTTCCTTTCTTATTACAGCAGGTGATTTTAACTCCCTCTAATATACTATGTCCTTTTGACACGAAGACCAGCAAAACACTAGATGGAACTTTCATTTCAGTCCCTTTAAATCTTACAGTTATTTATTAGTGCTAAAAAGAGTTGTTGTTTATCCTAGTGAAAGGTCGTTCATTTTCTCTGTGTAAAACTACTGGCCAACGGTTGTCATTACAAGAGATGAGTATTTTATAACAGTATTTTATTAATATGCAAATATTTTCCCAACTGCAGCTTGAGATATTCTTAATATCAAATAAAATTTCCTTCGCTGAGAGAAACACTCTAAGCCCAATGAAAGAAAAAAAATAGAGTTGATATATTTTTAAAAGTAATGAATGTAATTTTTACTCTGCTTTATGCAGCTATAAAAAGGCCCTAAGTGTACATCTCTTCTGCTCTTCTTCATTTAACTGCCTTAATTTATGCAGATAAATGTTTGATGAATTGCATCCAGAATAGTACTCAGACTGCCAACCACTGAAGTACTTAGCTACCATTTTCCTTTTCTTCTATTTATGTCTTTTTATTGCAAAAGAACCCCAAGCTACCAACATTAAAAATGATCTACTGTTACCCCCAAAAAGTATTGAAGCATAACTCAGAATAATAAATTATTAGCCTTTGAAGGTTGAAGCCAATTTTAACCAATATCTATGCTTTGTTGCATTGGACTCTTAAAACTGCGGTTGACTGAGGGCAGCTTTCAAGTGACAAAGCTGATACCACACAAATGCTCTCATCTTCTTGGGTTGCTCTCAGGCATCAAAAGTAATGTCAAGGACAGATCAATGTTTGCGATAATCCACAAAATAATTCAGTTGTATAAACTGCTGTAAGTGGACGGTTTAAAATTCAATCCAATTTTGCATAAACAAGGGGACTTTAATCTGACTCATTTTCTTGAATTAACCTGCTATCAGTCCTTTGATATGAAAATAGGGAGCACTGGTTCAGAGACAAACTGAAAATGCCTGACGGAGCCACATAACTCATCAGTGAACGCGCTGTATTGATCCTTATAATAATCACCCCAGTACCACTGAAATTCAGGCAGTAAGAAGACAGCTGAATCAAATTCTCACCACAAGACATGTCATAGGTCTTTATCACATAAACAAAGCATTATTATACCTTTACTTTTTTGTTTAGGGTTCACTTCTATTGTTTTGTTCTACACAACTAGTCAGGTCTTGTTTTAAATCCACTTAAAATTTAATTAAGAGTCATTCCATCTCCACCCACCTGTGCAAAACTGTTCAGCAAAATGTAATATATATTTGCATTGTGAACAAGATGACTACCTAGACTGCGGGGTGGGGGGAGAGGGGAGAAAGAGAAGTGGCATGGGTTCTACCAGAATTTTTATTTTGTAAGATCTATTTTCCTCATAATCACAGTCGCTCAGAGAACTTCAGTACAAATAATATGATTAGAAACGGACAAATTCTACTCTCAAACTTCATTATAAATATCCAGAGCAACACAGTAAAAATGAGAATTTAGCCCATAATTTATTTTTTAAAAGCTTAACAGTTTATATGTACAATCACTTCAGGTAGCAATTAGAGCTCTACCTTTTCACCCACCTTATAGAGGATGCATGTACAAAGCTGATTAATAGTGACCTGAGCTTGGCTTTCAATGGTTTTGGACAAAAGCCACTGCTGAAGGATTGTAAGGTTCATCATAACAGGCTGGCTGGTCATTACAGTACTATGCCTGGGACAACTAAGATTGCATGACAGGTGTGTTCTTTCATTAGCCTAGGTTGAAACTGCTCTTTAAATAAGGTTCCCTCCTCTAGAAGCTGGCATGGATTTTTTTCCACCCATCTTTTCCACGGATCTTGTGGGCTCAAGAAAATAAGAAGGTACTTGGAGGGGCTTGGAATTATCCATGAATGGAAGAGATGTAGATTGCCGAAAAAGAGAACCTGAATACAATGCCAACCTGAGTCTCTCACCTTTCTTTGTATGTTTTCTCTATCCCAAGCATTATTCTGCTCTTACCTCCTCATAGCAATATCAGAGGATCCACCCACCAAGGTAAGACAGAACTGGAGAAAGGAGTCACTCACCCAAATAAGTTCCAGAGAGATAGCTGTGTTAACCTAGTTCAACAAAACAAACAAGGAGTCCTGTGGCACTTTTAAAGACTAACAAATTTAATTATCTTATACGATATTTCATTTTTCATGCACCTGATGAAGTGGGATTTCATGGGTAAAATCCCACTTTATCAGGTGCATGAAAAACCAAAGCTCATATAAGATTTGTTAGTCATATAAAATTTGTTAGTCTTTAAAAGTGCCACAGGACTCCTTGTTTGTTCTCCCAAATAATTTTTCTTTATGCTTACAGTCAGAGAGGTATCCAACAAGCATGCACGAAGAGACAAGGTGTCACACCAGTACAAAAGTTCTTCCACTGCCTGATGTACTTCACTAGAGATCCCTCTGTTGATATCATCCCTGCCAACACCATACATCTGATCCAACAATAAAAGCATTAAGCTTATTTCGCAGTACTACCTTTCTTCTTATTTCCATGCATTCTCTCAGTCTTCTCTGCACCTACAATACCATTATTTTGTTCTGAATGCACAGTAAGAATTTTTTTTTTTAAGTCCTATGGCCATGTAACACTGAAAAAACAAAGATAGACGTCTAGTCCATTATTAGGTGCAAATACAGAGATGTGCATGTTGGCGGCAAGTCCAACAGTTGATAGTTAAACTGCAAAGAAATCAAGATCTTTATTTTAAAAGATACATGCATTGTCAGACCAGAACTTAAAGATAAATCCTATTCCCAACCCCTATTGCTAAAAAGAGTCATGAACCTGCTTAACCAGTGGGGTTCCCCTGCAGAAGAGAAGCATTAGGAATGAGGCCAAGAGCAAAGAGTTCCCTGAACTCTGAAAATCTGCCACAGGCCATTCGCAATCCATAGTGAGATTAAGGAAGCAGCACTGAAGGAGGCAGACGGATGGTAGAAAATCTCCAGTCACTTGAGCTCCACGTTGGCGGTCTAGGATTTGTCTCTAAAAAAGAAACTGCACGTGGGAAAGGAAAAGATGTACATTTCCTTGAAGTGCAACATTTAATTTGTCAACACAGTTTCTTTCCTTCATAAAAGAGGAAAAAACCCTGATTTTCCCGAAGGTTCTGAGGGACATCTAAAATCTTGGAAATAACTTGGGGCTCAGATATCCAGATGTTTCAGTTCCACTAAATTCCTAGGCACTGCACAGCTAAAGCAAAGATGAGCAGATGTAAAACTGAAGAGTTCCCCTGCTTCTGTGGAGATTAAAAACACCCCAAAAGCTGAACTACATTTCTGGGGGACCTAAAGGGACTTACAGGTCTGAACCTTAAGCCTCTCTCGGGTGGAGCACAGCTAGATTTGTAAAAAAAACATTCAGAGCTACAGTTCAGGGTCATTTAGATCCAGGATATTGGTCTAAAGCACACCTCTAGCTTTTACATTTAAGACCCTCGTGTCCAATGGAGAAATATTAGGTTTGGCTTATGACACATTATTTTGCACTTACATAATACTATTAATCAGAGGATCTCACTGCATGCACTTTGGAAATGTCAAATTTTGTAAATCATTTTTACAAAGATTCTTATTGAGTAAAAAATATTAGTGATGAACATAAGCACATTAAGCACTAACTGCTAACACCAAATCTAAAGAAGAAAATGTAAAGTGAGAAGATCATAGAAAAACAATTCCTCTCATCTTTCCCACCTCCGCCACCTGCAATAAGTGGCCTTCAGCTGACAGAACTGAAAATAAACCATTTGTTTTTACTTTTCTGACAGATCTTTAATTTTAGAGAATTTACACACCTTCTTTTTCATCATGCTGGAAGGCCTGGCTTTCTTTTAATTCAGTATCAATACTAGTAATGTGGGTGGGAGGGGTAAAGTGGGGGTGGACCACCATTTTTCAATGATTTACTTATTTGTGGCCTCCTTCTGGAGTTGCCAACAACTGTCCAATCTGTTGGTCTATCAACTCTTACAAGCATAATTTGTGCATAGTT